>JAESVK010000476.1:30330-55930 GCA_017140935.1 Hamamelis virginiana | reverse complement strand
GCATGCGGTTAAGTCCTCCCTGCCGTTGGATTGAGGCAACGGCTGAGATTTAGGCTAATGAGATTTAGTTTTTCAATGCATAATAAATGCTGTCAGCCACTTTTTGACTTCTCTCTCTGCTCTTCCTTCTTCTCTCTTTCTCCTCTCCCTTATCTTTCACTCTCACGAAATGCTGAAACAGCCCTGAACTTTAAAACTCTCTCCTCTCGCCGGACGGCAGAAGCGGATCCCCTCGCCGGACTCTCTATTGTTGAAGCAGCCACGAAATCTGACCCCATTTTGACAAATAACATACGAGAGTGATAGCATGAGGTCTCGAACTTGAGACATAACAATCCAAACCTGATCTTGCGCTTAATTGTCACAGGTGGGGACTGATGTTTTTTTTTTTTTTTTTGAGCCATTGTTCAAGATTGTAGAGATAAGCGAGAATGCTTTTGCAGAATCTTAGACGGCCACCAGATTTTGATTTGGTCAAGATGTGAGTGGGGTTGCTTTAATTTTGTTTCTATCTATCTCTTTGTCCGTTTTTCTTTATACCAAAATAAATTAAAAAATGAAATAAAAAATTTATAATCCCTCTAATATATTTTAATTCAAAAAGAAAATTTCTCTGTAAAATGGCTCCCATATACTTAAATATAGCAGTTTGAAAATGAGAAGGAATTATTTTGCCTTCTTTAATGTCTTCTTTCAATCCTTGCAAGTTGATCTGTAGCTCCCAAAACTCATATAGAAGAAGAATTCTTATTATAAAAATAAAATTAAAATAAAGCACGTAAGCTTATCTCAAACAGAGGAGAACATTTAGGGGTGACTTAATTAGATGTCTTTAAGCACATGCAGCAGGGTTTGCAATGAGGTAGGCTTCCACAACCTTGAACGTCTCCATAGCCTTCTCTTTGCCAACCTTGAGTTCTTCCTCTGTGAGCACTATGTCACCTTTTGTGTGAAAATGGATTGTCATCTTGACAACGCATCCTCCACCTGCGGCCTCAATCTTAAGCTCATGGGCTACTTTTTCAAGCTTTTCAACCAATAGAGAGTCCGGCGAGGGGGTCTGCCGTCAGGCGAGAGGAGAGAGTTGAAGGGGGTTGTTTCAGCATTTCGTGAGAGTGAAGAAGATAAGGGAGAGGAGAAAGAGAGAAGAGGGAAGAAGAGAGAGAGAGACGAGGAGTCAAAAAGTGGCTGACAACATTTATTATGCATTGAAAAATTAAATCTCATCTGCCCAAATGTCAGCTGTTGCCTCAATCCAATGGCAGGAGAGGACTTAACCGCATGCCCATGCTACACGGCCGACCGTGTAGCATTAGGGCTGTATATATATATATATATAGGTTGATGTGTTTTGATAATGAAGAGATTATAGGAATGGTTTGGTAATTAAAAAATTAATGAACCTAAATTAAATAGTAATCACTGTCGATGAAGTAAAATTAATGAAACTAAATTAAATGGATGTATATCATCATTATCAATGAAGTAATTATTGCTTATAATTATAAATTAATTAAACGAATTAAGATTGATATTTATTTGAAAGACAAAGGGTAAACGTGACTTAAAAAATTTATGTAAGGGCAAAAGACTCAATTAATGAAGTAAAATTAATGAACCTAAATTAAACATATAATTAAGTCATGCATGCATTGTTATTTTTAACTAATATAATGAACATTTATTTTCATGGAAGCTCATGAATTATCTGGAATCAAGAATTCTTTGGAGAAGTACGATTTATATAGGCATCTCATTCATATTCATGAACAAATTTATGTTTCAGTTACCAAAGAATTATTTATTCTTTATTTGGATTACAAAAGAACATTGGCATTTAGAGCTTTAAGTGATGTGGCATATATATTGGGAAAATTATGTTTCAATTACCAATGAATTATTTATTTGGATTACAAAAGAATATTGGCATTTAAAGCTTTAAGTGATGCGGCATATAGGGGTAATACGGTCTTTATGAGATTAATTGAAGGTAAAAATGTCAATCAAACGTTTTTTTGAATAAGAGACATTTAAAAGAAAAAATATAAATTTTGAGTAGTTAAAGGATATGCAAGTTGCCATGGTCAGCACATTTTTTTTAAAAAAAAATAAAATATTATTATCTAAAAAAAATTTGACACAGTTGAAAACCAAAATTCTTTTGTTCGCTATTATTTTGTTTAAAAACTTTTGTTTAATGAAAATAATGTTAAGCACAAAAATATTTTGTTAGTTAGATTTTTTTTCTAATATTGTAGATGAGTTCCAATGCAAAAATTAGTTAGGTATCAAGAGAGAAATGCTACTGTGAAACCACCTGATCCTTGGAAAGGGGTTCTTATACTTTTTGTCAATCATGAGTTATATTTGTTCTTTTACCATTTTTCAAGCCTCATGCTTTGACAATGCTACTGTGAAATCTTGCATAGACAAATCATATTTTTGTCACGAAAAATAATTTCATTCATTCTATAATTTTTTATTTGTCAGACTTGCAGTGTGTAACTTTGATGCTAAGACATGATATATGCATAACTCTAATCGGCCACAATCAATTATCTTAGATAAATAAAACAAAGTTAATTAATATTTTATTTCGAAGAATTCTAAGTACTGGCATAATACAAGCAAAAAAAAAAAAATTAACGACTGACAGACATACAAGTCTGTTAAGCTAATCATTTGAAATAAATATTTTTTTGAATAAACTTGGTGTCTCGATCAGCAACGGGATTGTAAGGATCTCTTCTTCTTGTAGTGGTTGAACTTAGAAACATAGTCCCTTAACTTTTTTGTTTCTTTAGGTAAATCAGCACCAGGTGATTGAGTCAGCAAAATATACTTTTCTTTATAAAATAAGATCTAAAAAATTTAATAAAACCTATATAAATAAACATTGATGGCTACGAGATAGAGAAAAGAATTCTTAATACTTGAATTTCAGCAGTGAGACTAATACAATGATCATGTTTTAAAGAAGTCTTCTTTGCTGTAGAAGATGTATGCGTACATGCCATTTGAAAACTTTTTAATATTTGATGATGAAGTTTTAGAATTTATATTTTTTTATAACAAAATAGTGTATTAATAGTTATTATATATAGGTAGATGTGTTGTGATAACAAAGAGATTATATGAATGGTTTAGTAATCGAAAATTCAATGAATCTAAATTAAATGTATGCGAATCATCATTATCTATGAAATTAAATAAATGAACCTAATTTAAATGGATGTATATCATCATTATCAATGAAGTAGTTATTGTTTATAATTATAAATTATAAATTATAAATTAATTAAAAGAATTAAGATTGGAATTTATTTGAAAGACAAAGGGTACGGTAAAAGTGTCTTTAGAAATTTATATAAGGGCAAAATAGTCAATCAAAAGTTTTTCAGCTCAAGCCACTTTTAGAAGTAGTATGGATGATTGTAAATAAAAGTACACCAGTGTAAGATTAAAAAAGACTTAGAATTTGAGTAAACATTTATTGAAAATTAACACAGGATCAATCCCCAACGAATAATTTGTGGAGCAAAAATAGAAATAGAGGCTCAACTGATTAATGATGAGAGACACCAAGGCATTGGAGTAAACCCTCCAAAAACATAACCAAACACAAAGATAAGAGCAACAAAACATATAACCAATAAAATATAAAAGTAAAACTAGCATAAGATACTAGTCCAATAAAAGCGCAACACCTAAAACCCACATCTACATGCAAAAGGAGGAGGAAACACAGTGCCAAGAGAAAGCAGAACAACTCAGGTGAGACCATGAGAGTATATGGCAATGGATGAACTAAAAATAAATACGCATGATAAGTACTTAGTACAGTTGTCCCGGTTGATTAAATAGTTGAGCCTTACTAAATGTTGCTTGCTAAAAAATAAATTTTCTTCTACTCAGAGGATCCAGACACCAAGTGTAATCACAAGGTAGGATAGTAAGTTCCTAAATCATCCAAACTTGCCCTAGAGGACTACCGAACTACCCCATGATAACTTTGAAACTGTTCAAAAATTGAAAAATGATAAAGTAACACCATAGCAAGACTTAACAGTAAATAAAGTACACGTATGAGTTGGAAAATGTAACAGATAGGATAGCAAATATGACAAAACCTTAAAAAACCAACAATCAAATCCAAAGTTTTGAAAGGGGCACAAAATGCATGTGCTAAGGCGAACATATAGTAAAATATATGAGCTCTAGAAGATCAAGGCAATTCTTGTTTAATTTTAATTGCACAGTAATATATTTTATTACCTTTGGCTTATTTTTTCCTATTTATTTCGAAAAAAAACTACATATTTTGTACTTGCAATTGTGAGCATGAACTTAGTTTCATCCAGCTACCATTCAAGTCCTATGGTTAAATAACCCAATTTTATTGTTATTTTATGTCTTTCGTATAACTAAATACCCAATCCCCAACACATATTTTCTTTAACCAATCATGAACATAAAGGCAATCGGCAACAAAATAACAGAGCCACCAATACCAACATAACACTCCCAAGACAAATCTACCGTCATAATAGTTGGATATCAATAGAATCATTAACAAATGCACGTTTTACAATTGTAGATAAACGAGGATACAGAAAATTAATCGCATGTAGGTTATCGAAATAATGTTATGCTATAGCTTTAGCATGTAAGATCGATAAAAACAGGCAAGTATCTATTCCTATATTAACTCACCTTCTATTGGATTTTTGCTTCCTCAACTTGATATTGTAAGAGTTCCTTCTTCTACAACATCAGCATAAAAATAAAAAATAAAAAATAAAAGAGCAAAACCAATCTACCAAAATACCAGATAAAAGTAAAACTATGGTAAAGTTTAAATCTAATAAGCATACCATATAGAGTTATGAAACAGTCATTGTTGTCCTGAGTAATATAACACTAAAGGGGGGTGAATAGGGTTTATGATTTGTTATAATGTGTGAACTGGAGCAAGATGACAATTTTTTATTTTTCATTTTCTGATTTGTTATCATTACTTATTAAATGTGATTTGAGTATAAAATTGTATTTATCAACAAAATTGGTAATTGTATAAAAATTGGGGATTGGTGATCTTTAACAAATTTGGGAATTCCTTTTCAAATGGTGATTATGTGTCAATTACATGTCTTAAAGGGCATTTTAGTCTAAAAATTATATTTCCGTAATTATTTCAATGTGAGCTTCATTTCCGTAATTGATTGAAACCTCATCGATATTGAGGTAAAGTGCCTAAAAATTATTGTTTGATCCCTTTAACTAGGGTTAATTGCACTTTTATACTGTGTATTTCGGGGTGTTTTTTTAATTTGGTCCATATACATTTTTTTTCCTCAATTTTATGCGCATACAATTTAATTTTTTTTAATGAATGACAAATTGGAGACATGAGTTAAGTAACCAAACAGAAAGCTGACGTGGATTATGCGGTAGCCACATGGATCGTAGTTGGAAAATAGGCTAGAGAGATAAAGGCTCCATTCGAATGGATAAATAGGTCATTCAAATAGGTAACTGGTTAAATGAATAGCACTTTTATCTCCAACCCGTTTGCTAGCTAGGATTCACATGACTACCGCTTAATCCACATAAGCTTTTTACCCACTTACTTAATGCATGTCTTCAATTTGTTCTTTATAAAATTTTTAGGGCAAATTAAGCCAATAAACCCAAGTTTTCATAATAATATGCGAACGAACCTCATCCAAAAATATTTAGACTAATAAACCTATCACTATTTTTTTCGACTAACCCCTCTGATGGTCAGAAATTTGAAATATTTTCAAATTTTGTACATAATCCCCAAAAATATTACATAATCCCCAATTTCTAATTATGGCTAGAATCCCCAACATTATTAAGAATTTCCAATTTTTATATTGTCATATTAGCATTTATTACATGTCATTCAATGTCACCTCCCTAATTTTTTTATTATAATAAAATATTTATAAAAATAATTAAAAAGAAAAAAGAGACATGATGTGATCTTTTAAAAAAAGTGATGTGATGGGTAAATAATTAGATATTTTTTAGTTGGGGATTGGGATCGTGTGTTACAATGGGGATTTAGTTTATTTTTGGGGATTGAGGATTATAGCTTATTTTGGGAATTTTGTATATTATTGATTATTATTTATAAAGTTTGAAAAATAAATTTGACTTTTTGACTGTTAAATTGGTATTAGTGTAGTTATTTATTTTACCTAAGGGCATTTTAGTTAAAAAAAATTGACGTAAATATTTTTTGGATGAGGTTCGTTCGTGTAATATTGCGAAAACTTTGGTTTATTGGCGTAAATTCCCCAAAATTTTAAATTGTATGAGTATGAAATTGAAAAAAAAAAAAAAAAAAGGCCACATTGAAAAATACCACAAAATACAGAGTACAAAAGTGCAATTAATCCTTTTAACTATTATCGATTTACTCATTGCATACATATAGTTTTAATTTGAACACATTGATCAGTATTGTTTTCATTTGTGGCACTTTTCACACATTTATCATCCAGTTATTTGATTCTTCAACGAAAAACGGTGTTAAGCTCATATATTTTACGGGCCATATTTTTCGTTAACCATTAATGTATCTCTAATAAAAAAAATGACGAGTTTAATACTATTTTTTGTCAAAAAATTAAACGAGTGACAAACAAAATGTATAAAATGCCACAAATGAAACTATAGGAATTAATGTGTTTGAATTATTGTTATTAATTGAACATGAGCTCAGTGGTTCATGTTTGTCCATTAATGGAATAAAGTTTTAAGTTCCATTTTTTATGGATGAGATTTTTGACCCATTTAATAACTAATAAGTAATCCTACTAATGTATATCATGTGGGGACAAAAAAAAAAAAATTAATTATACGAGTAACATATTTAAATAGGTGATAGGTGATAAATAAAGGGGTAAAACTGTAATTTGATCTGTTCCTTTAACTAAAGGCTATTTGTGAGTCGACTTGATCGAGGAGTTATCCGCCTCCTAGCGAAGCCTATATAAGCTCTGGCATTTCCCGAACAAACCCACCATTTTTCCTCTCGCCTACAGAGGGAAATCAAACGGGGCTCCGATAGAAATCCAAGAAAGGGAGAGAAATAGAGAGACCTCTGCCTCCAGACCTCAAAACTTCACATGTTTCTTTTTCATGGCGAAATCTGAGAATTCAAAGCTCAATTCCTCGTCTCTACAGCCTTACGGTCACTCATCTGCCAAGATCCATCCGTCAAATGATCCCGAAACCGATCCTAACTCTCACTCGCTCGAGAAATTCAGACTCTACGAAACCCGAGCGGTGAGTGAGGAATATTACCATTTTGTATATTCTTTATTTTCTGTTTGGTTGTTGAGAAAACGTAGGAAAAGAAAAGAAAAAGAAAATTATGAGTCTTCTAGGTATTTTTATTTTCTCGGAGTCTGAGAAAATGTGAAGCTCCAGTCAACAGGACCCAATTCAACTATTTGGCTTAGAAACGATACCATGAAGCATATGATTGAAATTTTTTTTTCTTTACTTACGTTTTCTCAGGATTGGAATGGGGGTTTAGTGGGATTATAAATTACCTTATGTTCAATTGATTCTGTTTCGGGCTGGTTTAAGTAGAAATTTCGTCATACTATATGTTTAGTCGCTGAGAAAATGTAGGAAAAGGAGCGAAAAGAGAGTTTTGAATGCTAGGTTAATCTTTACTTGGGACAGGAGAAATGAAACAACGTAATACATGAGCTGATAATTTTTTTTTTCATTTCTTTGTTAGTGAAATTATAGATTGGATTTTGTTCATTTGATATGGTTTTGGGTTGGTTTAAGCAGAGGTTTTATCTTATTGGGAGTGATCGGCACAAGAGATTCTTCCGAGTGTTGAAGATTGACCGCTCGGAACCATCGGATCTCAATATCAGTGAAGATCCAGTGGTTTATTCACCGCAGGAGATCAAGAGCTTGCTTCAGCGAATCGCTGAAGGCAATCGTGCCACAGGAGGCCTAACCTTCGTCACGAAGGTTTTTGGTATTGCGGGTTAGTTTCAGCCTCATTTTTGTGTATTTTTGGGTCACTTAAACCTATTGGGGTTCATTGAAATTCTGATTTCGGCTATTTGCCTTACAAAGTTATAGTTTTCTATGGTTTTGGTCTTTTAGGATGCATAAAGTTTCTGGAGTCATATTATCTTATTCTGGTCACAAAGCGTCGGCAAATTGGATGTATATGCGGTCATGCAATTTATAGTATAGATGAGAGCCAATTAATCACGATTCCGCATGTCTCGATTCAGACTGATGTAGCACATTCCAAAACTGAGCTAAGGTCTTTCCTTTCCTTCTTTGGCCCTATGATTTTCTTGATTTTGTGCCCCATTATGTTCTTATATTTTCATTTCTTGCTGAATTCAAAATATCATGGAATTTTTTTATTAGTTGGTTTGCTTCATTAATCGTAACTCGTGAGATGTAGATTATTGTACGAATTAATGCTTCAGTTTGACTTGGTGAATTAAATAATGTGCATGAGGTCTATGGTCTCCTTAGTTCCATGGCTATTAGATTATATACCTTGGGCACTTGTGAATCACTCTACCTGTTGGATTGGACTCCTAACAATTTGGAGCCATGATTGCTTTTCCCATTAACTTGATGCAATGCTAGTTCTGCACATGAGCTTTATTCCAGTCTTCCTGAACAATATTCCCGGTGGTAATCCATTAATTAGTTTTTACTGTACTATTAGATCAATTTCACTGAATGGCCATGAATTTTATAGTTGTAATCTAAATTTGAAAGAGCAATGGCATTGAAAACTGTTAGATTAAGGGTGTGTAATAATAAAGAAATTAGAATTTAGAAAGAAAGAGAACCAAAGGAGAGGGAAATGATTGAATAGAGTGGGCAATTTATCTGGGTTTTTTTTTTTTTTTTTTGATAAGAAACAAATTTATTAATGAAGAAGGAAGAGGACAAGGAGGCCTACATACAAGAAAGAAAATGAAAGAAATAAAAGAAAACAACAAAGAGGAAAAAAAAACCACAAGAAACCCTGAAGGATTACAAACAGAGACCCAATTACCCTTAATAACAAACAAAGGAACACCCTTAAACTCTTTAATACCGATGCCCACAACGTGGCCAAAAAATTAATTCTACCCCACATTCCTTCAATATAAAGACCTTTATCATAAAATATTCTTGCATTTCTTTCAAGCCAAATAACCCAAAAGATAGCAGAAGTTGCATGATGACATAATATATTAGCCCTCTTAGACCACCCAAACACCTTAAAATTAATCTCCATTATCTGTGAAACATGTAGAGGAGCAACCCAAGAAGCGTCACTGATTCGAAAAAGATTATGCCATAACACCGTAGCAACCGATCAATGCAAAAGCAAATGATCAATACTCTCTTCTTCTTTATAGCACAAAACACACCAATTTGGAGAAATACAAGAACCGAGCATTCTCTTCTGAAGAAGGTCATAAGTATTAATTCTTCTATGTGCCAATGACCATGCAAAAACCTGAACCTTAAGGGGCACTTTAGATTTCCAAATAAACTTGAAAGGACTAAAAGGAGGCACCATAGACTCATCACATAATGCATCAAAGAGTGATTTACAAGAAAAGGAATTTGAAGAATATAACAACCACCCTCTTTTGTCTTGTGCCAAAGGCCTCAAAGACACTCCATCAAGAATGGAAAGAAGAGAAGAAAGCTCAACAATCTCTCTATCATTAAGATTCTTGAAAAAGTAAGGAGTCTCAAGTAATTGGAAAAGATGATGAAGCCACAAAACAAACAATGGGAGCTTCATGTACAAGAGACAGATTGTATAGTCTTGGAAACAACGAGGCAAAAGAAGACTTCCGCCTCCATAAATCCTCCCAAAATATGATTTTTCACCATTACCCACAACAAAAGACAAGAATATGGAAAAATAGGGAATCTTCGACAAGTATTCTCCCTACCCATCCTAGCATCCCACCCATTCTTTTGCAAGCCATACTTACTTTTGATCACCTTATGCCAGAGAGAATTATCCTCACAAGGAAATCTCTAAAGCCATTTCCCCAGTGAAGCTAAATTTCTAGACATATTGTAACCAATAGCAAGCCCACCCTTAGGTTTGGATCGTGAAACTCCCTCCTTATTAACCAAATGAAACTTTTTCCTTTCACCCCCCCCATCCCACAAAAAATCTTTCGTCAATTTCTCCAATTGCTTTTAACCTTAGAAGGAATTTTAAACAAAGACATAAAATAAATTGGAATGCTAGTTAAAACTGCTTGCACTAGAGTCAACCTACCATATCTAGACAACAAAAGCTTCTTCCAACCATCCAACCTTCTCTTAACCATCTCCAACACTGGTTCCCAAAACAATACTACCCTAGGACTGCCTCCTAGCAGGAAACCTAAATATTTCAACGGAAAATTCTTGACCCTAGAATCCTACTAAACCTGCCTGCCTCTCAACCTCTTATTCGGAAACATTCACCCCTATTAAGGAACTTTTACATAAATTTACTCTCAAACCTGACAACAGCTCAGAATTCTGCAGAATTCTTTGCAAATTTAACAAACTATTCTCATTATTAGAAGAGAAAAACAAAGTATCATTAGCAAATTGAAGATGAGAAACAAGGATCATATCCCTACCAACCAAAAAACCTTCTACCGAACCAACCTCTCTCGCCCCATCCACAAATCGCCCCAACACATCAACCACTAAAGTAAACAAAAAAAAATGAAAGAAAGGGGTAGAGGTGCCTAAGGCCTCTTGACACCTTAAAACAGTCACCAGGTTTTCCATTAACAATTACAGACATATTAACTGAAGACAAACATCCACCAATCCACTTCCTCCATCCATTTCCAAAATAATTATTTTCTAACACAAAATCAAGGAACTCCCACTCCACATGATCATAGGTTCTCTCAAAATCTACCTTGAACAATAAGCCCTCTTGATTTTTAGATTGATAATCCTCATATGCTTCATTAGCAATTAACACCAAATCAAGAATTTGTCAACCTTCCACAAAAGCCCTATCGTGAAGAAGAGATTGTTTCAGCAAGAACCAGTTTTAGCCTCCTCTATAGGACTTTAGCCAAGATCTTAGAAAGCGATGTCACCAAACTAATTGGCCTAAAATCTTTAATTTTGATCAAGTTCTCTTTCTTTGGGATCAGACAAATGAAAGTAGCATTAGTACACAAATTAACGACCCCTTTCTTGTAAAATTCATTAAACACATTTAACAAATCTTCTTCAATATCTTCCCAATAGTCTTGGTAAACACTTAAAGTAAACCCATATGGACCAGGGGACTTTTCCTTACAACAATAAAAAACTGCTTCTCTAATTTCCTCTAGCTTAAAAGGTCTCTCCAACCATTCTGACCTAGATCTATTAACAGGACTCCAATCCAAATCCTCGGTTTATCTATTCCATTAGAAGAATAGAACTCAAAAAAGAATTTCTTGACTTCTTACAATGCTAGTCTCATCCTCCACTAGAATAGCTTCCCTAATCTCAATTCTCTTGACTAAATTCCTAATTTTATTTTCATTTGCCACCTTATGAATTTTTTTGCATTGCCATCCCCTTCTTTTACGGACTTAAAATTTGCCTTTTGCGGCCATGAAACTTCCTCCCTAAACACAACTTCTTCAAACCTATGCAAGAACTCCCTCTTTTCTGTCCTCAATTCCTCATAAAGTAACCCATCTCTTCTAAATAATCCAAAACTCCTATCCTATCCATAATTGACTTATTCTTAATAACTCTTAAATTCCCAAACACCTCTTTATTCCACACTTTTAGTTTCGATTTCACCCACCCCAATTTCTTCATGAATTTAAAACCCACCCACCCTTGAAACCTAACCTTACCCCACCACTCCCAAAGGTCCCACTTTACTAGGCAACTCTCTAAAATGATAGGGTTATCATCAGGGACCATTTTTGGAAAGACCTCTTGCCTCACATTAGGGAACAAATCCTCCTATCCATTTGAAAAAAGAAACCTGTGTAATCTACAACACACAACCCCCTCCCTACCATCACACCATGTAGATTTGCCATTCAACAAAGGAGGATCAATCAAACAACACTTCCTAATAAAAAAATCAAAATCTCTCATGCTCTTTGTAACCTTTGTAGCATTGAGCTTCTCGGGTAAAGCTCTCACTACATTAAAGTCCCCCCTACAATCCAACACAAATACCCAATAAACTAAATAATTCATTCCAAAATTGCTTCCTTTCCTTAGGATCATTAGGACCATAAACCCCTATCAACCACCACTCATTATCATCCAAACTCCTAAACTTAACTATTACCAAGAAATCCCCTATGAACACCTCTTTTGCCTTAACCACCCTATCATCCTACAAAACAATAATACCCTCTGACCTTCTAATAGAGAGCAAAGCTGCCCACTCCTTATATCTCGAACCCCACAAACTTTTAATATATTTCTTATCCACTTCCATGAGCTTACTCTCTTGTAAAATAACCACATCTGGGCTAATTTTTTTCAAGACTTCCTTTATAGCAACCCTCTTCCTTCTATCCCCTAAGCCTTTCACATTCCAACTAACTATCTTCATTGAGACTCCAAACCCACACCCAACCTATTCCTACCCCCCTCTCTATGATAATTTACTCCAATCTCTAGATTTCTCAACTCTCTAACACCTTTCGAAACACTACCATCCTTTTTACTACTAACATTTATACCACTCCGACCTACCCAACTTGCATTTCCTTTATTACCCTTTTTCCTAACCAAAAATAAATTCATTTTACCTAAAAATTCTTTCAACTTCCCCCACCCTTCATCAACTAAAGTAAAAGAGACAGGCTCATTTAAACCTTGTACCTATTAATGATCCAAATTATTCATCTCCACTATTTCATTCCCTCCATCCTCATTAGCTACTAGATAGTCTCCTATTGGTAACAATATTTTCCTGAGAATCTGGCTCCACAAGAGAATTATAAGGAGACTCCTCATTTGTTCAAACCATAAAATGGCTTTATTCGGAATCATTGGTGTGACTTGGATGGAAAAATAGTGGAGCTAGTACATAGAGTAGAATTACCCTGTACAAATCTCTCAAAAAGCATCCCTTTGGTGTCATGATTTCATGATTTAAAGAAGGACCAAAAGATGCTGCCCCCCCCCCCCCCCCCCCCAAAAAAAAAAAAAAAAAAATCGGAGAATAACAAACCCACCCCTTTATTTTCCCCCGAAAAGTTTTCCTTAGTAGCACCAAAAAAATCAGGAATTTTGCATGAAACATGGTAATTAGAAGAACATGCCTTTACACCTAAAGTCACAACTCATTTCATCATCATAGGTAGGCAAATCAAATTGCTCTTCTATCTCCTCCATGTCTTCCATTAAGGACTCATTATTATGATTTTCCATGGTTTTTCTACAATCCAAAGATTGTTTTTCTCTTTTAAAACAATTAAAATGAGGCTCTATGGGGGCTGGAATAAGTGCCTCTTCAGGTTGTGCAACTCTGGAACCACTTTTCCTATAGGCGGATGAATTTTCAACCTTGGAATAGCTAAGAGAAGGTCGTCCACTTCTCATAGAGCTTATATTTTGTTGCTTTCAACAAAATCACATTCTTGGAATGGAAGAAATTGCTTTTTAAGTTTCTTTTTCATTCCATTCCACTCTCACATCTTTCCTTTTACACTCCTTTGGTGAAACACTTCCAATTTTTTCAACCATTTAGAGGCTTTTCCCTTGAGGCAAAGTGGCACTAATTTCATTTTCCTCTCTTTGAACACATCATAGTCCCCAAATACTCTTTCAATTGCATTAAGCCAATCAACAAATTCTTGGGCTTTGAGTCCTCCATTATTAAATTCTGGAAGCTCCACTAATATTATGCTCTATCCTTGATTAAATCTAGCAACATGAGGTCTGCCCCTATTTGGAGTTCCGAATGTATTCTCAAATTGCGAGCTTGAGTCCTCGGATTCATAATCTACCTCACTAGGAGGCATCACACTCCATAACATACCAGTGAGAATCTCAACTTGCCTTCTCAAGGCAGCAATTTCATCCATTCTCTCTTCATTTGGTGGCTGTCCAGCAGGTCTAGCCAATGGAGGTTGATTCCCCTTTTCCTTTCCATGATTTCCAATGTTACTTCTACCTCTTCCCCTTCGTCCTCTACCTCTATGTGCCATTAAAGAGCTAATACACACAATAGCAGAATTACCACATCAAATAACCACAATACAGTCCAATCTCAGCAACTATATCACCACAGAGCACGGATTATATCACTACAGATCTGAAAGTATTTCAAATCTGAAATTTTCGGTCTAAATCACCAATACAAAGGAGCATACTATACAGTAGCCACTCCTTTAATTCTCAAACCCGATTTAGATAACTGGAAAACAAAATAGAACTTTTACAGAATAACTAACAAACAACAGCAGTGATAATCGAGTAACAGAGGCTGAATCAAGGCTGAGACGCGAAAAACCTTCAACAACAGCAGCGGAAATGATCAAATTCAAGGCTGCACTGCAAGAGACTCTTCAACAATCAGCGACCAGAACTGATCAGCAGCAGTTTCAGGTGGATTTGAATCCACTTTGAGCTGTGATTTCTGATCCAGAAGTAACCACACACTGCCAGGTCACGGCTGGTTCAAATCTGAGGCTTCCAAGGCACGAAATCAACAAGGAAAATCAGCTAAGATGGCGACAATCCAAGCTTGAATATCTTTTTTTTTTTTTCTTCTTTCAGTTAGAATGAAATCAAAGACTCAGGGAGTAAATGACCTCGCAGAGGTTGAAATCAATGGAAAGGAGAGGGATCGAATCTTGGCTCTGATACCAAATGATTCATTCTTCTTGTTTGGTATACAAGAAAATGAAAGAAAATTGACTATTTATTGAGAAACTTCTGGAATTACAGAAGAAGAGAGAGAAAGTTCTCTTTCTTAAGTGAAAACAATTCAAAATCAGATCTAAAAACTGATTTCAATGCTAACTCCCCTCTATTTATAGGGAATCTTTTAGTTGTAACAAACTCTAGAGGAAAGCTAAAGTGACTAGATTGTCACAAAGTAAAAGAACAGTAACTAACAAACAAAGGATAAATAAATCTAAGCTTAAACTCTATTAATACTCATGGCAGTAGCATGGCAGCAGGGTAATGTAGCAGCAGCAAGGCAGTGGCCTTGTCACAGGTTGTCTGGTCACAGCAGTGGGCATTTTTACAGTAGCTGGGCTGTAACTCTTCTTTTATCATTATCCTACTCCCATTACATCACACTGCACATGCCCCCATGCTGCTAGGTTATTTAGTGAATTTATAGCGTATTATTTGTTCTTATTTTGTATTTTTGCCTCATTTGTAGGTACAAGAAGCTTTTATCCAGTGTAGATTTGACAAAAGATTTTTTCTATAGTTATACATATCCTATAATGCAAAGTTTGCAAAAAAATGTTTTGTCAATGGATGAGGAAGGGATGCCATATGAGAACATATTTGTGTGGAATGCATACCTAACGTATACGATTCGATTGAGATGCAATAACCCTATTTGGACAATTGCATTGGTTCACGGGCATTTTAAGCAGGTATATGACACTTTCTCTTGGTTCTCACTTTGTTTTGTAATAAGTCCTCCTTTCATCATTTGTGGATTTGATAGATTATATATGCAGCTTAACAATTTTATATGTTACTCTTTATCTTTATTAATCCAGATATGTAATTCTGATTTGCTCCTTTCAAGCTAACAATTTCTCTTATTAGCTTCTTTTCCCATTTTATATTATTTTTAACACTTTAATTGTTGATAGGGTTCAATAGCTTCTTGTACTTGTGCTAGGCATATAGGTTTCTTTTCGCTCTTATTGATTAATTGGTTGAATTTGTAATATAAGTCATGATGCTGGTTGAAAGTTCATTCTGAGTTGAATTTCGCCAATCAAAATCGGAAACAGATTTGAAACATAATGAACACGGAGTAAAATTCCATAGAGTTGTAAACACGTGAAGATGGTTGGAATCATAGTACAAATTAATTAATCTCATAAATGCAAGAAATTAAATATCAGTATCGACGGATATATCGAGGGTCCAAAATACAGATATATCGATTGTATCGGAAATATCGATATCAATTTAAAGATTCGACGGATATTATTAGTTAAACACGAATATTTTCAGTGAAACTCTGTAGAACACTGATTTAGATAATAATACACAATTTAGAATTAGAACATTGCAATTTAAATGTATATAAGACAATAAAGTGTTGTAGAAGGTAAAATAAAGTGTGCCGGGTTTCTGCACCATTAAAATATCCCAAAAAAAAAAGTATCTCTAATGATGTGGCCAATGATCTAACTATCTTTTTTAAGCCAAAATCAATCCTTGAAAAAAGTGGACGGCTTGAATTGATTAGGGACACCCTTTTTAGGGATGTATTGCTATAGTATTATTCGTAAATGTAATTAGAGAGTCAAAATAATTTGTATAAATTATAATTTTTTTAAATTATTAGTGTTGGGGTCTTTTTAATTTTTAAAGGCATAAATTTATTAGTAAAAGATATATAATTATTTTAATATAAAAAGTATTAGTGTTGGGGTCTTTTTAATAATAAATATAAAGAAATGGATAAATTTTCAAAAATAAATATAAGAAAAGGGTAAATTGGTAAATGACATGTTTTAACTCATATCTATCACTAGAATCCAGAAGCTTCTTGTTTGTTTAATGAAGACATGAGCCTCGATCAGCCCCAAGAGAGGAGAGAAGGAGAAAGAAGAGAAAAAAAAAAAAAAAGAAAAAAAGAAAAAGAAAAAAAAAGAAAAACTGGTGGCAGTAGCAACTAGTGGCAGTCACTGAGAGCCGAGAGAGGAGCTGCGCACCTGCACCGCCGGCTCCAGGAAGGCAGACCACTGATTGCACACTCCACCTCTCTATTGTCTATTCTCGTCGCAGCCACTTGGTGAAGAAGAGGAGGAGGAAAAAAGTAATAGAGCGCACCTGGAGCATTGACTAGTTAGATGTTGCCGATATATCGGCTCATATCGGTGATATTTTGCCTTCTCCTTCACAAAAATTCTGTAGTCAACGATACGTCGCTGATAGTGCCTATATATAGAGATATATCTGATATTTCGCTTGATAAAAATGTCACAAAGATATGCACCCTCTTATCTGTATCGGTAGTTCGGTACCCAGCGATACAGCGATATATCGCCGATATTAATGATATTTAATTCCTTGCATAAATGTCATAAATGTTAATACAGACACTTACCACACACACACACACACACACACATATAGGGGTTCTACCTGCACCTTATGCAAAGTTGCGTAAAGTGACTTGTTTAGGGTAGTTTTTAAAACCTGACTATTGGATTAAATATTCTTCTTATGCATGTCATGCATGCCAAAAATCACAGTGATCCAACGTCAGGTTCCGAAATATGTCCCTGTGAAAAATTGGGGCTTTTTTTGCGAAGGGTATCTAATCTAATGATTGGCTTTTTAAAAACTGTTTTGTGCTTGGCTCTAAGTAGGTAACCTTATGCAACTTTGCTTAAGGTACACATTATAATAATGGCTTTGTATATATATATATATATATGCAATCCTGATTTTGTAAGCATATGCTTACATAGGTTATGTAAGATGAAGCTAATAGATAATTGTGGGATACGTATTTTGAAAAACTGGCCATTGGATTAGGTATTCTTTTTATAGATGTCATGCATGCCAAAAATCACGGTATCCAATGTCAAAATCTCAAAATATAGACAATGAAAAAGTTTGACCGCTGAAAACTGTTACAGTTTTTCTCAATGACATTTATGAGAAATTGATCGTTGGATCACCATTAAGCACTTTTTATGTGTTGCTATCTATTCAAAAAAGACTACCCTTGTGGGGAACCATGGGCACCCATATCCTTGTAGGCGGAAAACTTCTGGTCGTTATTGAATATTGAGCTTCAAAAAAGGGTTGACTGAAAACAACCCATCAGTTTTCCTTCTCCTAATGATCTTGTCTTCTGTACCTCTATCAATATTTATTGCATAAAGCCTCTCAAAGAACTCTGTAACCTTATCAATCTCCTAGGTATGAATGATTCTTCGAGATGAGATGTTCAAGCTCAAAGCCTTTCCTCCCGATGTTATGCTGTTTGCTACCCACATATCCTTGGAAATCGCTATCGCATATAAACCTGAAAAATCCTTAAGAGGTCTCACATGACACTATCATCCCAAAACCTTACTCTTGAGCCCTCTTCTATGTTGAAACTTACTTCCTTTACTAATGCATCAAAACCTTTGATATAGCTTTCCATAATCCCACTCTATGACTGCCTTTGACCGTCTTACTTCACCACTCCCCATTTCGCACCCATATTTTCATATAATCACCTATCTCCATAGAGCTTCTCTCTCCACAGTGAAATTCCAAAGTCACTTTCCCAACTGAGCTTGATTGGGCAATAACAAAGGTCTCAAACCCAAACTCCCTTCCCTCTTAGGAGAACATATAAGCTACCAATGTACCAAATGAAATTTAGACTCTTCTCCCATCCTGGCGCACAAAGGTCTCTTGGTAATTTCTCAATTCACTTTGCGACTAATATTGGTATTTTAAATAACGACATATAATAAATTGACATACTAGCTGTAGTACCCCCAATCAATGTCTCGTTTTCTCCTTACGACAAATACTTTCTCTTCCACTCACTAAGTCTCTTTTCAACGGTCTCCATCACCGAATCCTATTCTCTTGTAGCCTTATAAGGAGCTCCCAAAGGCAGAGCTAGATAAGTATTATGTAGACGTCCCACCATACCCCCCAAATATAGAGGGAATCATATCTGCACCATCTCCCACTAGAATTAATTCACTTTCTTTCACTAAGAAGATGAAATAAAATGTAAAAGGAAGAAGAAAAAGAAATAGGAGGCAAAAAGAGATGCATCGTGTCAAAATGTTAGACATTGACACGGCAACTTCGAAGGTACTTCTTAGATGAGCGACAAATTACCTATCTAAATCTTGATCTCAAGTAGGCATGTCAACGGGTCGGATTTGGGACGTGTAGTGCCTATCCCAACCTCGTCTCGTTGAGAAATATCCCATCTCATTCTCGTCCCAAAACCCTATCGGGTTTTATCTTAAATTCCAATTCTCATCCCAATTATATTTAAGAATCCCATTCCCTTCCCATTTATTAGTAATGAGATGGGGCAGGACAGTTTTCGTTGAACCCATTTACCTATACAAATATAATTTATAGCTTAAATAACTACATTAATGAATATTATATTCCTGTAGTTAATTAGAAATCAATATAAAAACATCTTAACAAATTATCAAACTTGAGTGCACTATTTAATGTTCAGGGTTTACTCCTATATATATATATATATATATATATATAGATATGAGGATAGTATTGTATTATTTTTATTTGATAGAGGTATTAAAGTAAATAATATACTAATTGGGGTGGGTTTTTAAACTTTTTCCCAAACCCATCCCAAACCCTAACGAGTTTTAAAATTTTTTCCCAAACCCAGCCAAGTCCCATTTATCTACATTTCAGATCTGTGCTAATAGAGGCAGAACAGGTGGGTTACCCATTTAACCCAGAATGTGTGGGTTACCCATTTAACCCATCCCATTGCCATCCCTAATCTCAAGGAATAGTTTTGAACTATGAACATATTTTCAAGCACCACAAGTATTTCATTTTGTAAATCTAGGATTCAGTTTATCATATATAATTGGCTGATCATAGATGGCTCGAAAATTATCTCAACTAAGCACAATCTATGACATGTTTAGTACTTAAACTGATTTTATTGTACTTGATGATGGCAGACTAGGCTATCAATATTTGGAAGGGACTTCAGTGTTTCTTTGGTTTCCAGACGTTCTCGGCACTTTGCAGGGACACGGTATGCCCTAATTCAGTAACTTAAATGCATTGTAAAAGTCACCCTATTTGATCTTACAACTTATTGCTTGTTTAATAAGTGAGTGAAATGGCACCGGGAATATTCAATTACTAGTAAAGATGCTTCGTATTTCAGCTGTGTCTTTGGCTTTCAACTTTTTTTGCACTTCATCCAAACATTTTTGTATGAACTGACTAAACTATCACGGAATCAGCTGCCCAAAGTATAGGTTTAGATGAACTATCAGCGTAAAATTTAGGTCTTGTATGGCTTAGGATTTTACTAGTGGAAGTAGATTTGAGAGGAGCTTCTATTTTTTATTTTCCAATGTGATTATTATGAAATAAAATTCTTGCGGATATAAGTTCCAAATATTTCTTTTGAATGGGCTTTTGTAAGTTTGTGGCCTTTAACCTAAGTATTATTAAGAATTCTTTGTTATTGTACCATTAGTCCATGTATTGTTATTTGAATAAAAGTAACTTTGACCTTATACAACTGTAGTTATATTTAAAGTTTTTGAGTAACTAAGGGCTTCTTGGGAATTTTGGGATGTGGACTGGACCTGGACCATGCAAGACTCTTTTAAAAATTTATAGAAAACCAACTCAAAGTTGTTTTTTAAAAAGGGTCGCTTGTATGCCTATATTGAAAGATTTGATGAAACAGGATTTGCAGCGGAAGACATATGATAAATTTTTTATAAAACTTGAATCCAATCATCACAATCAATCCAAGACACAAACACAAGCATAGGATCATGAATAATACAAGAATATATTTAAACAAATTTAAATAAACTTACTTGATTGCCTTTTGATGAAGCGTCGAATCGAATCCAAGCTTCAAAGTCTATGAAGCCTCCAAGGTATCCACACGAACTCAAGACTCCTCAAAATCCTTGCACTTGTTCAACACTTGAAGCAAAGCAAGCAAGAGAGGGAGAGAAGGCAAGTCACGGCCAAGGGAGAAGAGGGAGCTCACAGCCCTAGGGGAAATCCTCCTTGGATGAATGCCTCTCTTCTAATTTTAAGGTGAAGTGGACTTAGTGCTAGCATGCACTCATCCCTATGTATTTATAGGCAAATACTAGGGTTCTAATTTGCAACTTGGTCCTCCCTAGTTAACAATTAATTAAAGAGATCACATAAGTTACATAAATTAGAAACTTACCCCTCTCATAAATTAAAGAGATTTCTTGTGTCCTTTTGTGTGTTCACCCTAACTTAGCAGTGGGCCGGGACATCTCATGTCTCAAAAAATAGAAACTTTCTATTTTTTCCTTCAATGATAACACTTATCATTAGGCCTTCACTAGTCATGAGTGACATCTAGCAACATATCATGACGTACCCTAGGTGTGGGTGAATAGTAGAACTAAATGAACCCTTCATGTTACTTAATCCTTCATCCCCTAATGTCACTGTTAAGATAATCAGGTATGGTTATAAGTCAAACCCCTATCTTAACAACTTGTTATATGTCTCACAAAATATAATCTCAATAAGATGAACCCGATGAAACTCCTTCACAGTTTACCTATCACTCTGGCCAGAGATTCAAACTGAGAATTATCTTTGTGAACAAACCCTGACATTCTCTCTCATCAAAGTAAGAGTGATGATTCCTTATTGCACACTCATCTATCTCCATGCATGACCTATTAGAGCCAATGGGTATCGATTACATCCTTAGGGTTGATGCTGTACAAGATACTGTTAAACCCTAATAACTAAAGCACAAGATAGCTATGGTGTCTCAGGTCTAAGGACTACCAAACATATGGACGTAACATAAGAATATTCCTTTGATTTAATCTCCATAGGAATATTCTAACAGATCAAGTTCAGTGTACATATTCTCTAATATGCACCCACAGATTAACTATAGTGTCAATACACAGATAGGAAAGACTACCTATCCTCCCAATGGAGTTAGTTTAAATCTGTGCTACTCTTAGTGGTTTATAAATGTCCACTTTAGTAAACTTATGAGTAGGAACTCTTTAGAATAAATGTGTATGAGAAATATAAGTCTCAATATCTCAACAACTTGAGATCAAGGTTCGAAGTATCGGGCGATACCGAGATGACTCGGACGAGTCAACCAGGTATCGGAGACCACCTGGACGAGATTTCGTCCCTAGTTGTAAATCCCGGCGAGAAAATGAAGAATCGTTCATCTCAGACGATATCTCGGCCGAGACGAGATGCGTTGCCGAGATCTCGTCTTCTCGTTTCATCTCGGCCGAGATATCGTTCGAGATGAACGAGTCGTTAACTCGTTACCAATTTCCAAAAAAATCAGATTTTGAAAAGAACGTAAGCTGCAAATGAGGGTTTCCATGGAACTGACTTGCAAGCTTTTGTAGAAAAATGTCACGGGTCTCCTCTTCTGCATATAACAAGAGACCATGGTTCCTCTTCCTCTTCATCTTCTTCTTTTCCCTTTTCTTTTTTGATCTAAGTACCCATGGCAAGTTGGCAACACAAAAAAAAAACCCCCTTTTTTTTTTCTGAGACTGCTGACAAGGCAACAACCAAGACTGCCGAGTGCCGACAACTCGTGGCTGGTTGGACTGTTGGAGGACACTTCGTGGCTGGCGTCGGCGCGTTGGAGATTTTCCGGCGAGACTGCCGCTGCTTTCTGCTTCTCGCGGTCTCGCCTTCTCTCGAGCAGTCTTTCCTCGCCTCTTCTCAAACTCAAATATCAGGTATGAGTTTGGGATTTTGGTTTTCTCAAAATATCTTCCTTTTATATTTTTTTAATGTATATGAGTTATTTTATTATGTTATTAAATAACTGTTTGCTTGCTTTTATGTATATTTACATTTTAAATCCCACCGACTTGCCAAGTAGCCATAAAAATTAATCATCATAATTTATTTTATTTTTGAACTAAATATATTATTATATTATTGTTTAATTTTCATTTATTATTATTTTTTACCATTATTTATACCATCCATTTTCAAATTACCAATGTCGGTTGAATATTTTGATAAATCGACCATTGGATTAGATACTCTTCTTCTACAAGTCATACACGCCAAAAATCACATTGATCCAACGTTCAGATTGTAAAATATCTCACCGTAAAAAGCTGCAATGTTTCTAATTACAATAATTTTTCACAGTGACATAATTCAGAAACCAACCGTTGGATCACTGTGATTTTTTGCATACATGATATACATAAAAAAAAGAATCTAATCCAATGGTTGGTTTCTCAAAATATTAAATTGACACTGGTGTTTTAAAAAACGGATGGTAGAAATAATGGTAAGGGAAATACGATCATTTACATAAATAGGCCTAAAGTTGTTTTTTAAAAAATAAAAAACAAAATTATTTTATCCCATGAGTCCCAAAGTTTTTTAACATATCAAATAAGCATATGAATTTTGAAATCCTAGGGACCTTGCAGTATAAAATTGAATCTCATATGAATTGCAAAAGCTAATATTATATGTATTTCAATGCTGCAATTCAGTGCACTAGCGCATTTTTTTATGTTTTAAGTCATATCATGCACTCTAAGCCATTTATTTTACTTGTTTGATGGTTCCAATTTGATTGCTGATTTTTCTATGATTTTTTAAATTTTTTTGGAACATTATTTCATGCCTAAAGTTGCATCTCGCCCGAGACGTGACGAGTCATCCTCGACCACGACGTCCGCGACCGCGACGCGACGCGACGACGCCGCGACCGCGACTTTGAACCATGCTTGAGATATATATTTCTCTTATCATTTATTCATGGACCTTATCATATATTTAAATTTAAATATATAAGACAAGTTATACCTTCTAATTAATTTAATATGAAATTGATGTGCTCTTTAGAATTGGTTTTAGGGCATATCTCCAACACATATTTCCTTTTGAAACTTTACTGCCTTACAGTTGGAAGGAGTTTACCGAAGTTTGTGAGACAGAAAACTGGTTAGCTTTTCCTACCAGGTTTTGGATTTTCCTGAACAGCCCCTAAAACTAAATTCGTATTTGTGCGAAAAGTGTGATTGTTAATGTTTATGTTACACGGACTCGGGTAAGAGTCTCGGGTGTCAAAGTGTTGAATTCATATATTATCCAAATAATTTCTACTATTTTGAGGTACCTGGCAGGGGTACCCTTATCCTTGTCCAAGTATTGGGTGCGGGTACTTCGGGGTGAAGCGAAGAGTCTAAGTAACATAGTACCGTTGTTCAGGGTTTTGTTATGTAGGTAAGCTAGAAAGTGCAAATTCTCCTGAATGTTTTGGAAATTGAAACAACATTAAATTTTGGAAAAAATATTGGCAAGGAATTGTATATGCTTGGGAACATCACATAAATTTATGCATATACAAGAGAAGCTCAGAAAAGGATTCATCGAGTCTGTTGCATGCCAATACACCCACCCACATTGTAAGCAGGGGCGAACTGATGTGAATCAGTTATCACACAACCAAGAATTGAAGAGAATTTGCATTAAAATTTGAAGAAAAAATTTTGAAATTACTGAAGAACAGCAATAACAGAGGTTAGCTACTCTGTTGCAGACCTAAACAGATCTGGAAAACTATAAAAATGACACTAAAACAGACTCTCTAACTCTCTAACCACCATTATAGCCTTCTAACTAAAACTAACTAACCAACATGAGAGATATTAGAGTTGCATAGCTGTTACAAAGGGAAAATAACAATCACAAAATATGAAAATACTAATGCTAATTGGGTTGCATCAGACTCCTCTTAAAGAAACTTTCCCTCAAGTTTCAGCTGCTGAATATAGTAGCAATTGCCGGTCAAATAGCCTATTAAGTGTCTTGAAGATCTTTGCCCTCTTGTAAACATGAATGCTCTTCACAAATGCTGCCACATACAAGTTTCATCAAACTGCAATTCTGGAGAATCTGCAAATGCTTCATTTTTGTCCATATCCATGTGATGAAGGATTCAGAAGGACATGGGAATCCATTCAAATTCAAGATGATACCTGTTTGGGACCTTCCTCGATTGAGTCTAGTTAGGGACAAGTCTGATTAGAGTTTAGTTAAAATAGAGTCCTAGTTGCTATTTATCTTATTAGAATCTTAGTTTCTATTTTTATTAGTAGAGAGTTGCTATTTTGTTAGAGTCCTAGTTTCTATTATCTTGTTGTTGCTATTTTCTTAGTTTCTATTTTTATTAGTAGAGAGTTGCTATTTTGTTAGAGTTTTAGTTGCTATTGGATTTTAGTTGCTATTTTCTTAGTTTCTATTTTTATTAGTAGAGAGTTGCTATTTTGTTAGAGTCCTAGTTTCTATTCTCTTATTGGAGCCCTATCTCTATATAAAGGGTTGTAAGTCTCTATTTTGAATAATGAATAAGAATTACAGAATTTTCCAGCAGCTATTGAAGCTCTTTATGGGTTGTGTGATGCAATCCTAACCCTAGGTGTGATGCCTAAGGGTCCTTGGGTGTGAGGCCTAAGGTTCTAGGAGTGATTCCTAGATTAACTCTTTCTTCTCTTCTCCTTTAACCCTCAAAACCCTACCTTCCTATAACCACAAACCTTCACCAACCTTTAAACCTTAACTCCAGCACCCAAAACCCATTGTTGTC
>JAESVK010000476.1:0-21456 GCA_017140935.1 Hamamelis virginiana | reverse complement strand
AACCCTGGACATAACTATTTTCATGAAGTATCATAATTTAACAATGAAGGGAACTATGATAAAGTTTTTAAAAGGCAGACTGTGTTGCAAAGAAAAAACAAAAAAAATACAGCTCTGCAATTCTTACATAGAAAATCATTCAAAAGTAGCAAACTATCTTCATTTCAATTGAAAAACTTCAGATCTAATGCTCCTTAAATGAGTAAATGTAGGTGAAAAATGGCATTAAAAAATCCGTTCTCTAAATCTGCCATCTCATTTAAAATGTGTTGTAAGATTCCTGATTTACAGCAATACATTTTTAAGAATTTAAAAAATTTATATATGCACTATTTCATATCAAGTGATCTAAATTATCGATATGGCATCCCAACCAGTTCATTCTCATGCTAGATATGCTATCTTATGCACATAAGAAAACACTCATCACAACATCCCACAAAATTTACAAGTACCCAAGTGCCTTCATCCATTTTTTAAAAAGTCCAACCACATCCACATGGAACTTAATAACACATCAACTATGCATAACTATATTAACATGATATACAGCCATTCTTACTACAAACTACATGTTCAACATATTTATTCATCCTAAATGTTAATATAGAAAATAGGCGTCAAAATATGCTATATAAGTGTGATCAATTTCCACATCCTTGTCCAAACAAACTTCCTTTTGAAATGCTGCAACATTCCATCCTTTATTGAATCTGAAATTATGAAAGGTTGGGCTAAACCAGCTCAGTAAGGATAATTTACCTTTACAAAATATGGGTTTAGACTTTAGGTACATGAAAAATATAACATAATAATAAATCAATCTCTATAAATTATAACTAAAATAAACAATTTATAAAGATACACATTTTTAGAAAAAAACTAAATTAAACATTTGATGTTTAAAAGGTTTTCAAATTTCAACATATGCAAATTTTCTGACATCTTAAGTTCCACCTTGTATAAGTTCCACATTCATAACAATGGCCAAAAACCAGGAATACAAACAAACATTCATGGCACGATTTCGGCTATGCATTTGCCCCTGGCTCAGTTAGGCGTGAATAACCCACCCTTTGGTGTCCTCGAGGATGGTTTAGGGCTTTTCACCCTATAGACATGATGCCTTTCTTGCTATTTATGGGAGTAATCTAAACCCAAGGACTGCAACCCTCTATCAAGTTTGTGTATTCTAATTCACTCAAGTTCCACATATCACCAAAGCCATAATATTCCATAAATTCTCAAATTTAAATAGAACACTACGAACCATCGTATCATTCCAAGTGTCATTTTTTACAAAATTTAAAAAATAGTCTATAACATGAGGAATTAACTCATAATATGGTCTTTGAGTAAAGTAAACCGTTTACACAACCATAAAAGAAATATTCCCCATGTATCAAGACATTTGCAAAACTTTCATTTCATAATTTTTCCCTTTTTAAATCAAAATTTTAATTATACAAGTTACAAACTATCACTACATTTATACAGAAAATTATGACCTAGTCGACTTTAGAAAATCATAACCCATAAGTCATAATGCTAATTTATTTAGAACTTGGTCTGTTGGAATCTAGGTTCATAATAATACTGAGTAAAAATACTACCCTTGAGTGAAAACACAATTTAATATATTTAAAATATGGCAAATGTTAGAAATTGAGGGCGCTTCATCATAAGAGGTTAAGTTACTCTTTCATTATTATAGAATTAGAATACATGAAATCTGTTAAATGTATTATAATACATACAGTTATATTTCTAAGTAGCATCACATAAATTATTCAAAATGCATTCCTTAGTTGAATTGTTCACAGAAAAGATGAAATAAAAATGAAAAGGAAGAAGAAAAAGAAATAGGAGGTAAGGAGAGCAGTGTCATGGCAAAGGCATGTTGGAATAGTGTCGTGCAAACACGCAACTCCTAAGAAGTGTCAGAGTTTTTTAGAGGATCACTGACAAGGCACCTACTCGTAATTGTTCAATTTTGGGGTAGCACACTGGAATTTGTTCCCTCCCCCCACCCATGAATGAGGCAGTTGAGTGTAATTTACTTCAAATTATATTCTTGGTTTGAGCTGATTGACCATGTGTTTTACTTTCTTATATCTTGTTTTTGTTTCCTGAAGGGATTCTTCTCTTAGAGATCTGAGGGCTAATTCGGGGGATCTTGCAAGGATTGGAAGTAGTAATGAAACTCTTAATTCCTCGATTAATCGGAACAAAGATTCCGATTATACTCAACAGATTAGAAAAGATAATTATAGTGGTCCAGCACCACGATTTCAAAGTGGAGTTCTGCGCACCAACTGCATAGATTGCTTGGATCGTACAAATGTCGCACAGTATGCTTATGGCCTAGCAGCTCTGGGCCACCAGCTCCAAGCGATGGGTTTGACGGACATGCCCAAAGTGGATTCTGATAGCAGCATTGCAGCAGCTCTAATGGATATGTACCAGAGCATGGGGGATGCTCTTGCTCAGCAGTATGGTGGCTCTGCAGCTCACAATACTGTGCGTTTTCTCCTACACTAATCTAAGTTTATTATATATTTTGTCTATATTTTAGAATGATGAATTTGCAAATTGATTTTGTAAACTACTGAAATATTGTTCTACCAATGCTTCATCATGGATATCAGGTGTTTCCTGAGAGGCAGGGAAAGTGGAAAGCTACAACTCAATCTAGAGAGTTTCTTAAGTCTATACAGCGATACTACAGCAATGCTTACACTGATGGTGAAAAGCAAGACGCAATAAATCTGTACTCATTTCTCCCCATTATATTTTCCATAAATATTCCGAACAAGTGCAGCTGAGACTACAATTTACATCTAACTGTTCTCTTCCCCCTAATGGATGAGATGCATGAAGCATTTGAAACTTCATTCTGTAGCTTCTTATTTCAGTTGTAACTAACATATCTCTTTGAAAAGCTAGGATGCTTCCATTTCTTCTGACTTTAGCTAGGATAAGTCCTAGTTTTAGTATTACACCTTTCACTACTTCTCAAACTATCTTCATTTGGTGGTTTACCAGATTTTTGGGTTACTTCAAACCACAGGAAGGGAAACCTGCTCTTTGGGAGTTGGATTCTGATTATTATCTTCACGTGTCTGGGCTTGGAGATGAGCTTTTCCCATGTAAGAGGTAAACAACGTTTAGGTTATATGAATTATAAAGTCAATGTACATATGCTTACATGCACATTCTCACCCATATACATTCATAAATTGTATGAATGTATGTATATGTAATTTGTCTATAATTGTATGAAGGGATCAAAATAATGACCTGAAGTGTATAATTTGAGGTTCAAATAATTTTTTTTTTTGTTGCTATTGTTCTTTCTCAATAGATAAACCTGGAGCTTCTATTTATAAATATATATAGAGAAATGTTCCTATCAGCACTCTGTATTCTATTTTCAACTTTGCAGTTTACAAGCTGATACTGAAGATGGAGGAGTAGGAATTTCACTTGCCCCTATTCCAGCGTGCAGAGAAGACTTCGTGCGGATGAAGTTGACATCATTTGATAAACTGATAGAGAAGACATGCAGTTCAATAAAGAATGTAAGACTTTTTCATGAACCAGATCAAAAACCAGGTGGTGGTACTGGAAATTCTGGAGTGGCCCCTGATGCAGCGTAATTTTTCCCTTGACCTAAGCTCGTTTGTAGTGATATGCATTCATTTTAAACATTTCTGATTATTTCCCCCCCTCCCCTTCCCAAACATCTCTCTCATATGTTTGCACATAACTGCGAGATGCATAATAAATTTAGTTTAGTAGTTTCCCAAGTATGAGTAGTTAGTAGTTACCTAATATTAGGGCGATTAGACACTTATAAATATAACCTTGTATCTCTTTTTTTCTTTGAGGTAATGCAATTTTTATTTTTCTCTTGCAAACATACATGGTATTAGAGCCCTAGGGGTTTTATCAGCACCTACTCCAGCAAACATCAAGTTACACCAGCTTTATCGTGGACTAGTGCAGACACTTCTCCAACAAATTGCATCAACCTGGAGCAATTACAGGTCTTCTTCCTCTCTTGTTTCTTCTTCTTTTGGTAACCACAGAACCAGAACCAGTAAGTTTCCTTCCCTTCTTGCGCACCCCAGTCAGCAATAGCACAGGTAGAACATCTCAATTTCTCACCATCGCACACAAGGCCAGCAACCCTATCACTCTGGATCCTCTTCAATCCCAGAACCCCAGCAGTCTCTCATTCTTGAAGCTCTTAAGCACCCCAGAAGGGCTTCGCTTCTCCCTTTCATTATCATACCAGACTTCTGGATCTTCTTCTCCCACTCTTACACCACGACAGCACCACTTTAGCATCAGGCACATCTCTTTTTGACTTCTCCTCTCATTCTCAAAGCATTTTGTCACCCCAGCAGGTCTTTCTTCTCCCTGTCGGCACAATACCGGACCTCTTGACCTTCTCTCTCCTATTGCACCAAGACAGCATCTCCAGAATAGTCCTACTGTCAGTCACGCAAGCCAGCAGCAAATGTCAACCTGTTGAACCTCTAACAGCAGCCTAGTACCAACAGAACCTTGCTAGCACCCTGTTGACATGCATCACAGCAACCAGCTGCCTTCTTCTCTCCACTAGAACCCTATATTAGACCCTAGTCGCACTGAAGCTGCACCCTAGCAGGCCATTTGTACCCTTCTAGCAGATCTTAGCACCCTTTTCTTATCTTCTTATCTTATCACACCACCATAACAAGCCTCATCTTCAATTGCATACCCCAGAGAGAACCAAGATTTCAGTCGAAATACCTCCAGCAATCTTTGCAGTCCAATTGCATCATCTTATTATTTTGTCTGCAGTATACTAGTATCCTATTTCTCAGCCTACCGGCAGGTGCACATCTTCTTAGCATTGTAACAGGTCTTCCTCTTTAATTTTAGCATCTGTTGAGCAGTTTCATTCTGTGCTTGCATCTTCCTCTTTGACTCAGACTCAAGTTTCTACTATTTCTTTTTGTTAGAGTTAGTATTAGTATTAGTAAGGGTATTTTTTGTAATCTCTCCAGGAAGTTGCCTGACGTCGGAGCTCTGGCAAGTGCTGACGTCAGCATCTGGAAACTGACGTCAGCAGCCCCGTGTCATCTCGCCGATACTGCCAATGAACTCGGGACTGTATGAATTGATGGATGGATGGATCTAGATGCTCTATTACCAAGTTAAAGTGTGAGATTAGGGTTTTGTGTGATTAAGGTTTGAAGAGAGCAGAAGGAGAAGAAGAGGAGTCAACAATAGTAGCAAATTAGGCTCTGTTGCTAAGTGTAAGCATCGCCATATTCTTGATGTAGCTCGTGCAATGTTATTCAATATGCAGGTTCCTAAATATTTTTGGGGTGATGCTGTTCTTACAGCCTGTTTTCTCATTAATAAAATGCCTTATGTTGTTTTGCATCATCAATCTCCTTTTTCCTTAGTATATCCTAATCGTTCTCCCTTCTCTCTTACTCGTCGTGTGTTGTATTTGTTCATGTGCTTGACTCTGGTCAGGATAAACTGTCTTTTAGGGCTCGTAAGTGTGTTTTCCTTGGATACTCTCGTACTCAAAAGGGTTATTGATGTTACAATCCCAAGTCTCATCGCTATTTTGTCAGAGCGAATGTTACCTTTTTTGAGTCCACCTCGTTTTTCTCTTTCTCCAGGCCAGCGTTTGTTTTATGATCTCATCTCTAGTTATGAAGGGGAGCCTTATTTTTCATCTCCTACTTTTTTGCTTCCTATGTCTCCCTTTTCTATTCCTTCCTCTTCCTCTCATACTCTACCTCTGCAGGTCTATCGGCGATCTCAAGACAGACATGTTGTTTCTTATGGCCTTGGCAATACATCTTCTAGGTTTGAGGTTCTTGACATGCCTCCTCCTTCTTCAGTTACAAATGACTTACCTATTGCTCTATGTCGAGGTAAAGTACTCAACACCCTATTGCTCAATTTTTGTCCTATGATTGTCTTGCTCCTTGTCTGCGTTCTTTTGCATGTTCTATGTCCTCTGTTTCTATTCCCTCCTCTTATAAGCTAGGATATTCGTCATCTGGCTGGAAACAAGGTATGGATGAGGAAATGAGTGCTCTTCACAAGAATCAGACATGGGAGCTTACTACTCTTCCGTCTGGAAAGAACACAGTGGGGTGTCGTTGGGTTTATCCAGTTAAATACCTTCTTGATGGTTCTGTTGAAATGCTTAAGGCCCTTTTAGTTGCCAAAGGTTATACTCAGACATATGGCGTCGATTATTTGTTTTTCTCCTGTTGATCATCTCAATTTTATTCAGATCTTAATTTCAGTTGCTGTTTTGTCAGTCCTGGCCTTAATATCAACTTGACATCAAGAATGCTTTCCTCTATGGTGACCTTCAAGAGGAGGTGTATATGGATCAACCTCTTGGATATGTTGTTTTTGGTAATGAACTGTAGAGTTCGTGCGCGGCGGATGCTCAAATAAAACTGAATTTTATTAATAGAAACTCTCACAACTAATGCTACACACGTTTGCACACTAGCAAACTCACTCACTTGCACCTAGTATTAGGCGTACTAATTTGCACCCAAGGACTTGACTTGACACACCTTTACTGTACACTAGCTATGCTCACTTACACATATAATTGGCACACACACTAACATACAAGGATATCTCACACACACACTAGCTAGGAGACTTGTGCTTGTCTCTCACGTGCATTTAACAAGAGGGGTTTTCCCTTCATATACATGCTGCCACCGACCTTGTGAAGTCGGTGATGAACCGACTTAAATTTCTAAAACCCTCCATTGTTGCTACCAAGGAAGATTTCTAGAGAGAGGGAGAGATATAAGAAAGAGAGAAATCTAGAGATTGATTTCTCTAGAGCATCTAGGCAGTGGAAACAAAGGAGAGAGAAAAATCTAGAGAGGGAAGATTCTATAGAGACGGTAATGATTCTTAACACTCCCCCTCATCACTGACTCCTCTCGATGCCTTTGAGATGTTCGTTCAGACTTTGTCAGTCCTTTGATGCCATCTTATCGTACTATAGCAACATTTACATACTTTGGGTTAGGCTTTCCTTGCCTTGTTGATCTTCTAAGCGGTGGTTCATTTTCTTCAATCTCTTCGAGTTGATTTGGATGATTCTCTTCTGTAAATGTACGATGTGTCGATGTACGCCTGTTTGCCATGGCTTTGAAAATTTTTTAGGCGTTCTGACAGGACTGGGCTGCAATTCTCTACTACTTTGCCTCTCAGTGTCTTTTGGACTTGAAGTTGTTTCTTCTTGAGTTTGCTCCCCCAGCTTCTCTTGCAACTCATCTTCCAAATTTTTAGAATCTAGTAGCACCACATCTCGCGACGTCCACCACGATGACGTTTCATCGAATATTATATTCCTTGATGTATAATCGACCAGTTGTTGGGTCGCAACATCTCCACCCCTTTCTTTGGCTGTTGTAACCCACAAAGATGCAGCGAACTGCCTTCTTGTCGAACTTACTCCGCAAATGATCAGGCACAAACGCATAGCACACACATCCAAAAACTCGGAAGTGACTTATCGTGGGTTTCATGTTCCATAACTTTTAGAAGGGTGGGACAAACCCTAACTTCGCCTGTGGAAGCCTATTGATCACGTAAGCTGCTGTCTTCATACATTCGGCCTAGAACCGACTAGGGACATTCTTCGTATGCAACATGCTCCGATAAATCTCAGCAAGATGTCGATTCTTTCTTTCTGCAATGCTGTTCTACTGTGGAGTGCCCGGACAATTCAATTGTGGTTGGATTTTACATTCTCTTAGGTAATTCAAGAACTCATCAGACGTATATTCCTTTCCATTATCCGTTCGCAAGCAGCGAATTTTCTTTCCAATTTCACTTTCAACCTTCTCACGAAATTCTTTAAACTTGGTTAAGGCCTTTGACTTTTGTTTAAGAAAATATACCCATACGTACGTTGAGAAGTCATCGATGAAGGTTAGCATATAACGCATCCCACTGATCGATGCTTGCTTTACTCGGCCGAACACATCTGAGTGAATGAGCTCTAAAGGCTCCTTGGCTCTGAACTTTGAATCCTCGTACGGTAGTTGATGTGCCTTACCATACTGGCACCCAGCACATATGGTATCTCCTCAAACATCCAATTGAGGAAGACTTTGAAGTATTGACTTCTTCATCATTACTTTCAGCTTGTGATAGCTGACATGCCCCAAGCGTGCATGCCACAAATCTACCGTTCCATTCTTTTGTGTCTTGTCTACGTATGCCGATTCTGCTGACATTACGTAGATAGACTCTAGACGCCGTCCTTCCATAACTGGCGTACCTGACGCTTTAAGGTTTTTATAAACCTTAACATCTTCTGGGCCAAAGACAACGTAGTTGCCTGATGCTGTCAGTTGCGACATTGGCAACAAATTCTTCTTCATACCAGGCACATGGTAGACTTCTTGTAACTGGAGCTGGTGAGGACTGAAGCGAGGTGTGCTAACGGTCCTACCCACGTGCTTAATTGGCAACTTTGAATTATTAGCAACTACCACTATGTGATTACCTTTATATTCCGACATACCTGATAGCTTCTCTGTTACTAGTCATGTGATTGGAGCACCCTGAATCAACGATCCAATCTGTATTGTAGTTAATAGCACTTGGTTTGGACAACAAGTGCTAAGTCCTCAGGCTCGGCCACGATGCAACTTGTAGCTATTTCCTCGGTGATTGAGCCGTTGAACTGCTCATCCGTTTCTCTTTTGTCGAAGTCTATTTCCTCCTCCAACTCATATTCTTCTGTGAGCTCGGACATCGCAAAAGATGCTTGGATGTTCCACTCCTCTTCACTATTGTCTTGATGACTGCCGGAGGTCACCAAGTTTTCTTCGGCTGATTTCTTCCTCAGCCAACAGTCCCTTGCAAAGTGGCCCTTCTTACCATAGTTGTAGCATTCGTTGCTACGCCGTCTATAACCCATGGATTGTTTATCATCCATGTTGCTATCGCCACGTTGAGCTCCCCTTGTTTGAAAGCTCCTCCCATTCCGCCGTTTTGAAATATTGTCTCCTTCCTTCTTTACACTTGTATCGTTCCATCCTGATCTACCTCTTCTCTTATTACTGAAGAGCGCCTCCTCTTCAGGCTTTAATGACACCCCGGCCATTTGTTTGGCTAGAGTCTCTTGGTTTGCTAATAAGCTCTCTAGTTCAGTAATAGAGGGTTGAGTTGGCCATCCTTTAATAGCCGTCATAAACGCGTTGTATTCAGGTCTCAACCCTCTAGTAATAATCCATCTCATTTGAGCTTCAGTCACTTTAGACTCAGGATAGATTTCGTGACCGAGAGTTTTTACCCTCATAAAGTATTGGTTAATTGACATTGATCCTTGAGTAACTGATCCTAGCTCATTCTCTAAAAATTGAAGTCGAGCATCATTAGTTTTAGAAAATACCTTGGCTAGTGTGTCCCACGCTGTTTTTGGAATGTCAGCCTCCCGAATACGCTCTAATATCTCCTTTTGAACGGTTGTCTTCAACACGAACATTGCTTTTTTAGCCTTTATGCGCCACTTGTGCAGTGCTTCAGCACCCTCTGGCACGGTAGTCTCACTACCGCCAACAATCTCCCATAAGTCTTGCCCTTGGAGATATGACTCCATGCATGAGCGCCAATAATCGTAGTTGTGGTCATTGAGTTTCTCCAATCCACCTGTAGTGTTAACCAAATCCGCCATCGTTCCTTGTGATCCAACAAACTCTACCACGCAATCTTGGTCCCAGACCAACAAGCTTTACAGTCCTAGACTGTAAGCAATCCAAAATGAGCGCCTCGACAAACTGGTCCCTGACTGTCCCACTCTGATACCAAATTGTAGAGTTCGTGCGTAGCGGATGCTCAAATAACACTGAATTTTATTAATAGAAACTCTCACAACTAATGCTACACACGTTTGCACACTAGCAAACTCACTCACTTACACCTAGTATTAGGTTTATTGATTTGCACCCAAGGACCTGACTTGAGTCACCTTTATTGTACACTAGCTATGCTCACTTACACATATAATTGGTACACACACTATCATACAAGGATATCTCACACACACACTAGCTAGGAGACTTGATGCTTGTCTCTTACGTGCATTTAACAAGAGGGGTTTGCCCCTTTATATACATGCTGCCACCGACCTTGTGAAGTCGGTGATGAACCGACTGAAATTTCTAGAACCCTCCATTGTTGCTGCCAAGGAAGATTTCTAGAGAGAGGGAGAGGAAGATTTCTAGAGAGAGGGAGAGATATAAGAAAGAGAGAAATCTAGAGATTGATTTCTCTAGAGCATCTTGGCGGTGGAAACAAAGGAGAGAGAAAAATCTAGAGAGGGAAGATTCTATAGGGACGGTGATGATTCTTAACATGAACATCTCTTATGTCGACTGAAGAAGGCATTGTATAGCCTCAAATAGTTTTCTCGAGCCTGGTTTGATCGATTCAATTATGTAGTTCTTGAGTATGGTTTTCGGCGTTCTACTTGTGATCATTCTGTTTTTGTTTGTCATTCTTCTGTTGGTACCATTGTTCTGTTAGAGTTAGTATTAGTATTAAATACTTTCATTTATTCTGGTTTGCTTGGTTCTTTTTCTTTAGGTCTATCTTCCACTATTTAGATCTTTGATTCTGGTTCTTCATATCATAAGACACCCAATTTGTCTTTTGTAAGTAATTGTGTTCCCCCTTCTCCTATTACCATTGTTCTTCCAAATGGCTCTCCTATGCATGATGAATTTATTGGTTTTGTTCTTCCCTCTCACTCTTCCTCTTTATCTATCCTTAATGTTTTCTACGTTCCACAGCTGTCCCATAAATTTGATTTCTTTTGTATGTATCGTGACTTTCCTTCTATGATTCAAAATTAATTTTGTACAACCATAAAGATTCTTTGTTCTAATCTGGACAGTGAATATTATTTTACAGAATTTACTAAGTTCTTGAATTCTTCCGGTACTATTCATCAGTCCTTTTGCTACGACTTGTCTTGGCATGCTTGCGCATAATGGTGTTGCTGAACAGAAATATCGGCACAATGATAAAACTGATCATACTCTCATTTCTTCTTTTGTTCCCTGTCTTTTGGGTTGAGGCTATACTTACTGCAGTTTATCTTCGGAATGCCTACTTCACTTTTTTCTAGGGTTTTTCTCTATGAAAAAGTGTTTGGGCAGCCACTTAACTATTCTTTCTTGCATGTCTTTGGTTTTGCTTGCTTTATTCTTCTTCTAAAATCTGATCGTCACAAGTTTAGTGCCATTTCTATTTTGTATGTATTCTTGGGGCATGGTATTAATCAGAAAGGATGCAGGTGTTATGATCTAGTGTCTAAAAGGTTGTATGTGTCTCAATATGTCATTTTTGATTTTTTGTTGAACATATTCTATATTTCACCATCCTCCCAAAAAGTTCTTGTGTTTCTTGAGAGGATTTGTTATACATTAATCCCTTTCTATTGATGAGTCCTCTAAAAATTTTATCTTGATATTTCCTTGCTTTTTTCCTAGGAACGGGTTTCTTCATAGTATAGTTCTCCTTATTTTCGTTCTTTTCCAGTGGTTAACTCTCGCAGAAAGAATTAGCCTCCGACGTTTCTAGCTCTGACTTTTTAGATATACTCCCTCCTGAACATTGACATCCTAAGCATGCTCATATTCCTCTAATAAGGTTTGGTTTCCCTAATACATGCTTTTTTTCTTCTTATCACACTTTTCTGTGTTAGATTTACCCTTATTTTGAACCTCGATTCTCTAAAGAAGCATGTATTGGTCCACATTGGATTACTACAATGCAAGATCAGTTATCTACTCTTGTTTGATAAAACTGGTACTTGGGAGTTAGTTCCTTTGTCTGTAGGTAAGAATCTCATTGGCTGTAAATGGGTTTATAAAGTGGAGACCGATTTTTATAGATCTCTTGAGCACTATAAAGTCATGCTTGTTGCCAAAGAGTGTTCACCGGAATATGGTGTTGATTATGAGGAGACATTTGCTCCTTTTGCCAAGATAACCATTGTCCGTGTCCAAATTCTGCAACTACCATTCGTAACTGGAAACTTTTTTCAGCTTGATGTCAAGAATGCCTTCCTTAATGGACATCGTAATGAAGAAGTTTATATGCGTTCTCCTACTATTCCTCGTGGCCATGTTTGTCGTTTGCACCATGATCTTAAGGGTTTGAAATAGTGTCATTGGGCATGGTATGGGTACTTTCAGTTGGCAATTACTTATATTGTCTTTATTTTAGTGCCCATGATTTTTCTCTTTTTCTTTTCCACACCTCTTAGGGATTAAGTTGTTCTTGTGTTTTACGCAAGGAATTAAATATCAATATCGACGGATATGTCGAGGGTCCCAAAACACGAATATATCGATCGTATCAGAAATGTCGATATTGATTCAAAGATATGACGGATATTATTAGTTAAACACGGATGTATAATATACATCATTTTCACATGCATACTTGAATGATTTCAGACTCTTCAGTTGCTTTTTGAAGTTTTTGTAGCTTCAAGTTATAGAAACTTGTGTAAAAGTTATTAAACATGTCAAAGACAGAACATTATTGAAGTTTTGAACATGAGGAATCTGCCAAAAGGCCCAGAAACCATGCTCATATGCAATTTGGTGCTTATGGGGTCATACAACAGCCTTTGTAGGCTGCCCAAAACCAGTCAAAATGCTGCAAAAGCAGCAACAAAGCAGGAATATGCTTTAAGGTACAAAACAAACCTGTGACAATATACTTTCGATATAATACCGATATATCGAAATATATCTCCGATATATTGGTTTCTGACTCACAAAAAATCAACACAATTTCGAATTTTGATATATTTGTGTATTTTCGATATATCTTGATATATCCGATATATCTGTCCGATCTCGTGTTAAAGATATGCAGGTGCATATCTGTATCGGTATAGGCCAATATACCGATTTATCGCTGATTTTTAATTCCTTGGTTGTACGGGGAAAATGTGATTATTACTGGCTCTGACTCTATTGCTATTGATTTGGTGAAGCGTTGCTTGTTCTTAGAGTTTGAGATGAAGGATTTAGGTCATTTACGCTATTTCTTGGGTATTGAGGTTGCTTATTCTCCTAAAAGCTTTTTTCTATTGCAGTCTAAGTGATGCAAATCATATGGCAGGATTTATGGCAATTTTTATAATTTAGATTTTATTAATTATGGTTAGTATAATTTAAGCCAATTGATCAATTTTGTATGGGCGATCGGGTGAGTTCTATTTTAGCAATATATTTTACCTGGAGGGCAAGAATAGCTGAGTTTCCTATTTAGTCTTATATGCCTAGTTACCTATTTAATTTTTAGATTTTGTTCTATAAATAGGGCTATTGCCTTCAAGGCAAAGAAGACTATGAATAATAATATTTGAGATTTCTTAAACTTCTCTCTTCCTTTTTCTCTTCCCTTTTCTCTCCCCCTCTCCTCCTCTTCTGTATCTTCCTCTCTCTTCTCACTCCCTTTCCTTTTTATTCTTCTTCTTCTCCTATGCCCTAAATTCCGTCTCTTTCTCCCCCTAATTTCTTCTCTCTCCCTTTTTAAATTTCTTCTATTCTCTTCTCTTCTGTCTATTCTTACATCTTTCTTTACTTATCTTCTCTTCTTTCTCCCTCACTACTATCTTTCTTTTCTCTTATCTCATTTTCTCTCTCTAGGTATTGCATCATTAAGTATGCCGATGAATTGATTCCTCGTGCTTGGCTTATTAATGACAAAGTTGTTGATACCCCTATCAAGTTACATGTTAAGTTTTTTGCTTCTGATGGTGTTCCTTTGGATGATCCTACCTTATATTGTGAGTTCGTGGGTGTTTAGTTTATTTTATTGTGACTTGTCTAGAAATAACCCATGTCGTTCATGTGGTTAGTCAGTTTGTTTCTACACCGTGTACTAATTGGTTTGCTTTATTGTGTTCTTATGTATTGTCCAAGGTACTATCTTTCAGAGTTTACTTTTGTCCTCTAGTTCATCTCTGTCTTCGTGATTGTATGTTGATTTAGATTGAGCTAGAGATATTATTGATCACAAGTCTACTACTAGCTTTTGCGTTTTATTGCTGATTCTCTTATCTCTTAGAAAAGCAAGAAGTAGTTTGATGTTGATTGCTCTATAGCCGGGGCTAAATATTGAGCTATGGCCCGAGCTACTGCTAAGGTTATTTGGTTGCATTGGCTTCTCTTTGATTTGGGTATTCCCATCTCTTCGTTGACTCTGTTTTACCGTGTTATTATAGTGCTATTCAGATTGCACATAATTCTATTTTTCATGAGGGGACGAAGCGCATTTTGTTCATTAGCATCTCTAGTTGGGCACCATTTTCTCTCCCATTTGTTTCTTCTTCTCTACATTTTGTGGATTTCTTCATCAAGACTCATCTTTGCTCGTTTTCATTTTTTTTGTTTTTTTTGACAAACTTTTGATGCTCTTTGGGCTCGCATCATGTGTTTGAGGGTGTGTGAGATTATAATAAATATATTTAATTAAGAAAGGTACCTTAGGCTTTTAGTATGAATTGCTCAGGAGTTTAGTAGTTTCCTAAGTATGAGTAGTTTAGTAGTTTCCTAATATTAGGGTGCTTAGACACTTATATAGGCTTGTCTCTCTTTTTTTTTTTTTTTTTTTAAGTCCCTTGTTCCCCTCCCCCCAACAAAAAAAAAAAGTTGTTGCACTTCTCATATGGGATTGATGTGTGATTTTCTTAGTTCTGCTGCCATGTATATATGGGAAATCTCATGAATCAATTGTGATTATTTTTCATTCCTTATTCCTGTTGTCACAGATGTGCTGTATTTCTCATACAATGGTTGCAGTTTATTTTATCTCTTAATTGCAGCCATGATTGTTACTTTGGGTTAAATGGAGTCTATCATTTTCCAACTGTTTTTTGTGAAAACATAGCAATGTGGAAGGAATTCATAAATTGAATCAATGAAAATATTTGTCTATTTGTTGATTATCTGTTTGTTTTCTCATCAAAGCTTGTATGTTTTCTTTTGTCTAGTATTTTTTTTTTCTTTTATTGTTATGTCTATCAAGTTTACCATTTTCAAAAGCTTCTTTAAATTTAATACAGAACATGTGAAAGAACATTTCTTTTCTCGTCCCTTCTTCCAACTTCCAGATTTATTTATAGACTAATTAAAGTTATTTTCTTAATAGTTATCTTATTATAAATGCAGACTTTTATTTACAGACCAAGCTATGCTTGTGCTGAAATGGGTTGCCTAGTGGTTACTAACTTACTATGTTAAGAAAGTTCTATGAACTGAGAAACTTAGTAAGGAAAATGTTAAAAATGATCACTAAACTTGTACAATTTTGTTGCAGTGAAATACAGCTCAAAAGCCCGAATTGGCTTTTTGGCCAGAGGAAGTTTGAAGAAAGTGGTTCTGCCCCTAAAGTGGCTTCATATGATATTGCGAATGGAGGGTCTAAGGCTGAGAGGAGACTTAATGGTTTCTGCGACCTAAATTGGCTTTCATCGGCTGGTGATATCAATGAAGAGGATATTTTCCAGAGGTATTTCTCCATGAAAAGCTTCTCATTTTTATATAAGAGAGAGACCTTTATACTCTTGCCTGGGATTGGTAGCTAGCTTGCCAGCTTGGTTTATCAGATGCTGGGCTCAACCTCAGTCAGCTTGCAATGGGACAAACTTGAGCTCAAATCTACGGCTTTTGAGCCAAGCTGAAGCCTCAAGTTAAGCATGAAATACCATACCAAAATTTTTCCAAGGTTGAGCTCAAAGGGTGCCAGCTTGGCTTAAAATTTTTCATTTAATTTGCGAATCACCATACCAAACATATTGAAAATGTTATATTTCGTGATCAAATAAGCAATAAAGATTATATTTGGAAGCAATATAGGTAACTGAAAATCTTAGTTACTTGCATCAGTAGAAATAAAATGCTGCCTCAATCTTTATTAAACTTTGGAATGAAATACCATTGAAAATCATGAACACTGGAGCTGCAAGATGTCAATGTAAGGTAACTTTTATTGGTTACCTTCCCACATCAAGGTTAGTTTAGTGTCCTTTTTAGTGAGTGACAACTTGAAAAATTCTATTACAGATGAAGCCCTCCCACATAACCCCAAGTCTCCACAGGTATCTCCCTGACATAGAATGGCCGAAAGAAAAATGAAATCAGAAGATGCTCTAGTGTTTCATTGTCCTGTTTGCACATGATGCAATGATTTGGAATGGATTAATTTGTTGATGAGGTGATTAATGGTAAGAACATGTCCAACATTACACACAGCCAAAAATGCTACCTTATATCCTTCACTTCTCTTCTCTAGAACATTTCCCCCCTTGTGCAAACTATGAAACTTACTAGACAGACTGCTTATAAAGTCAACTTCTCGATCTTGAAGGTAATGCTCGAAATTAGGACACTAAACCTATGTAGCCTATTGGAGGCTTTTTTGTTTGGAGCAAGCATGAATAGATCCTAGACTCTATTAAATGGATTTTTTGCACCAAAAAATGAACTAAAATCTAATTTTTTAACTCATTCCACCAAAATCGTTAGTCCATACAAGATGATGGAAAATTAGTTGCAACCCGTAGGCTACAACAATAGTAAGAGATTTTTTTCTTTGTGGATGAAGCCATGAAAAATTCATCATACCTGGCTGCTATTTATTTTCTTCACAAGCTTTCATGATCTCTTTCAATCTCAGAAGCCACTCACCTAATATTACTAATTCCTTATGGAGGTGTTGTTCTAAAACACCTAACTTAGAATGTTGAAGGTTGTAAGGAATTAGTAAGGCTTGCTGAAGAGTTGCTTGTGGTAGTTGACAATGCCAAGTTTGGGGGAAAAAATAGCTTCTTATCGAGTAGGCCAATATTTAACATATCTTTATAATTATTGTGCTATTGGTTTAGAGAAATTTTAATATATGGACCTTTTTTAATAAGAAATGAAAAGAAATTTATTAGAGAGAAAAAATAACGAAAAGAAGGACTAGGAGCCCAACCATAAGAATAAACCTACAAAAGCCTACCCCCACTTTACTAAAACCTCCACACTAAAGTAGGGAAGCCTACAAAAGGGCAAAAAGCTTTACGGGTTGAGTGTAACAAAAAGCCAAAACACTTACGCAACCTTAAAGATGGAAGACATGGCCTCTAAATGGCTATTGGGAAGTAGCGCCCATGTTAGCCTACTCATTCTTTTACTCATTAGTAGCTCTCTGACAACCTATCTCACCTAAACCCCCAAGTAATTCGCATGGTCAAGAATTTCTCTGATGATACACATATGTCTTCAAGCTCCTAAACTCGTAGCGTTTGCCTAACCTATAATAATTGGAGCATCCCTCTCCACTATAAGATAAACATCCTCAACCTTGATGCCTCTCTATGGCCCTCAAGAAGGGCAATAGCTGAACTTTCACAATTACTCTTATTTCTGTAAGAAGAGAAAAAATGAAAACTGTTTCCTCCCATGTGATACTGAAAGATACTGTCAATACACGTTTGATCTAGATTCTTAAGAGAACAACCGTCAAAGTTGAATTTTATAAGGCCACTAGGTGGAGATCTCCACACAAGAATAGGAATGATATTCAAGGGGATTCCTTCAAACTCTTGGGTTACAAAAGTTCAGAGAGAGGATAAGAAAACAATCCTATCCCATATGACCTCCCTTGAGGATGTTCTCTCCTTAAAAATCTCTGTATTCCTATCCAAGCAAATGACCTAGAAATTAGCTAGGGCTAAAAATGCTGTAGAACTCGGCCTCTTGTTGAACAACCACCAAAGGAGATCATCATCAAAGAAGCTAAATTAACATGAGCTGCTTAATGTAGATAACACAAACCAAACAAACATCGTCAGAACCAATATGCCAAGGGCAATAAAAGAATAGGTGGTCCTCATATTCACTACTACTCTTGTACATCAGTGAAGTTGATGCAGTTTCTTGTTCTTACTGCTACTGAAGTTACTTAGCTAACTGTAGGATGTCTTTTAATTCATTTGGCAACTTGTTATGTTAGTTTTTCTTGTGATAGTTAGTTAGAATATTGTAAAAGACTACAAATAGTTGTTAAGTAGTATTTAGAGTTTTAGTTTTGACGTCATTTTGAATTTAGATCATATCTGTAGCAGAACATCCAGCTCTCTGATTCTCTTTTCCCTGTAATTTTTTGCTTCATTCTTCAATTGTAATACAATTCTTCTTTGGTTCCTGGTTAATTGATAATTTGATTCATATCATTTGGTATTAGATCACAGTTTTTTATCCAATATTCCCACTGATTTTGATCCATTTTAACCCCAATCCCTCATTTTCTCAATTGCTGAAAACCTAGAAGTGAGATTTCCTAGGGTTGTTAAAAAAACCAGCCAAACCAAACCAAAAGAATGGTTTGGTCTGTTTTTTTGGTAATTTGGTTTGGGTTGGTTTGATATATATATATATATTTTCACCGGTTTGGTTTGGTCCCAGTTTAGGCAATTTCCAAACCCTTATAAACTGGACCAAACTGGTATTATATATATATTTTTAAATATTTTTACAACCTTCTAAATTTAAACGATGCGCTTTGGATTTTGGTGCACAGTTGAATAATCCTAACTATGTAAACTTTTCATATATTTGATAATATTTGATACTTTTGTAAACTAAAGAGGTACATAATATAATTAATATTTCTGTAAGCTAAACAAGGACTTTCAAAGAGTTTAGTGGCCAAAATTGAGCCCCAAAAACATATTTTTTTACATTTTGAAGGTACAAGAATTTGGTTGTCTACATTGTATAGGTCTAAAGGCCCAAAATTGAAAGCTAGAAGCCTGGAAATAGTGCGAAAAAATATAAAAATAAATAATTTCAAAACCGGTCAAATCGGCCAAACCAAACCAAAATGATTGGTTTTGTTTGTTTTGGTTTAATATTTTAATTGCTCTGGTCTGGTTTATGTAAAATACAGATTGGAATTTCCGGCTTGGTCCCAAAATTAAGGCAAAACCACCTAAACCGGACTGGTGAACACCCCTTCATTTCCAAGTGTTGGCACCTCTAATTCTTTCCTCTCAAGTGATTGTTGCTCTCGAAGCAATATTAGTGCTGGCAGTGTTCGACTCCCACTATAGTTGGAATCACCACTGATCTTGGGGGGAGATTTCTTGCCTTCGACTGCCTTGTAATAGCTCCATTAATGTTCGATTGTTGGTGGAAAAGCAATTGCAACTTTCAATTGGTGATTTTCTTGCTTCAAGGTAGATTTGCAGTAGTCAATTTGATGTAGCAGTCCAATTGCGGCTGATGGTTATTGACAACACTTTGTTGAACTTGATCAAGTAGACCTTTCGATTTGTTAATTGAGTTTCTTGAATCCACCTCCATGTTTGATACATATGTTAAGCCTCTTTTACCCCTCTTGGCCCAAGAAGCTCATGTCAATCTGTCTCTTAAGGCTGGCCTTGGTGTTCTTTTGTAATTTAAAAGAGGCCTGCTCTAAATCATAAGTATTGGGCTTATAGACAACGCTCGTCAATGGAAGATTTAGCCCAACCTTCCTTATCATAATTGAAATGGACTACATCCTTAAGCCTTGTTTTAGAAGGCCCAAGATCTAGATCTTTCTCCTTGGACTGATCCAAGCAGGCAAGTCCTCAACACCCCACCTATAGCTGAAGTGTGGGACCATAACTGAAACCCAAAGCCCTCCATATATTGAAGTTCCTCCTGTGAGCTCATTTGAGCCCTACTATCAAATTTCCCTTGTGAGATCAATGGACCAAACTGCACATAAGATCTATGGATGGACTCGGCCTTACCCAGTACATAATTGAGTCCAATTTGAGTTAACTCGTCTTTGTCCCTAATCTTCCCTACACCCAATCATATGTTGAAGGAAATACATGATCTGCCACCACCATGGGAGTAGGGATCATGCCATTTTTTGAGCACGCCACTTTCAAACTGGCAATTGAGAGATCAGATTGTTTGAGAGTACGATTATCAATTTCTAAGAGTTCCCCACAACATTCTCCTATTTTCACAAAATCCATTCGGTCCAGGAAGGGAAGTTCCATTACTTCTAACCATCCACCTAAGATACAAGGATATTGAGCATATGTACTCCTACACTAGGAAAGTATATGTAAAGGATGATTCTCTTTTCATTGCCGGTATAAAGTGGCAGATGATTATCCTCTTTATTCCAGATATAAACCCAGCCAAGACTACTGATTCTTGAAGCAAGCTCAAAGGACTCTACAAAGAACCACAATCCACTGCTCTCAAAATGGGTTTGATAATAGTTATATCTCTGAATCAAAATGTCTGTCAGCCTCTTTGCAATCAAACCCCACTCCACTAAAGGATTGGCTTTATCGACAACCACCGCTCTGTTCCAAGGCCCAAAGGGTATGCTATCCTCTGAATAGAATGCTTGGGTTCTAGGGTTTTCCTTATTGCAGATGACTAAAGCTTCCACTCTAACCCTTGTGTTTGATGAGAAGAAACCCATTGTGGGATGTGGATTCATTTGGTTTATATATATTTGACATAAGCGCCGTTGGGAAACTCAACCATCCTCCTTCATTGAAGCCTTCCAGGATGAATATCATCCTCGAAAAAACCAGGCCAAAAAACTTAGAGACCTTCAAATATCTCCCAATTAACCAAAATATGAAACATATAGACTCTGTTGCTGCTTCTTAGTTTGTTAACATGGTGCTTCTGATAACCTCTCTGCAAAACCCTAGGGAACTGAGATACCAACTAGTTTGTGGCTCCTTCCTTGAATAGTAAAGCTACTTGACGCCTCCTACTTCTCCCAATGATTCGAAACCAAATCCCTCCATGACTGTTCTCTCTTAGCTTGAAGGTCTTATGCTCTATTGCCACTATTCACCTCTATATGATTTTCTTTTTAAAATTTATTTTAGGAGCTTGAAAGACATGGTTACTGCAAGCTCAAGTCGTCCTCCTTTTCCTTTTCTTTTACTTTCCCTTTTTTTTTTCTTTTTTTCTTTCTTTTTTGAATCCAAACAAAAGATTATGTAATAAGTAATAGTAGAAACATTATTTTGGTTCAGAACCACCCTACGCGGAGTAAAGGAAACTATTGGGTCAAAATACAGGAAATGATATAGAAAGTCAGAAGCTCTGTTCTAAAATCAACACAAGGGTTGATTAGCTCTTGCAAACTTCAACAACTAATTAGTTGCAACATAGGCTTCACAATAACAATAGGTGATTTGTGCATGTACTAGGTTAATGGCTATTGGCAATCAACATTAGAGAAATTACATTCAAATTTACATACATTATAACATTCTTAACCACATAAACCAAAAAAGTATGAACTCTTTTTCATTTGAACGTTTCGTAGTTCATATAGTTTATG
>JAESVK010000475.1:1516226-1544455 GCA_017140935.1 Hamamelis virginiana | reverse complement strand
CCTTATTTTCTATCAAACCTGGCTCAGAATGTCATGAAATTTTGCAGGGATGTTCTTAGACTCTCTAAAAACCTAATGCAAAAAGAACCGACTCAATCTGACCTAAAAACTTACATGTGATAATGACCTCTACCTAATTACCCACAAAGGGTAAAACTGGCAACTTAGGGTTTTGACACCCTATTTCACCTCTAATCATAGGCAACCATTCATGACCACACTCATGGTCAAAAATGGATGTCTACATTAGTATGCATGTCTAGGGTTCATTAGTTTCATTTATGATTTTATGTTAGGATGTATGCCTAGGGTTAATTAGTTTTATTATGAGTATGTATGTTAGGGTTAGTTTTCTTGTTATTTTATGTACGTATGCATGATTAGAAGTAATTTTATCATTAGTCTATGTGAGTATGCATGTTAGGGTTAGTTTTCTTGTTATTTTATGTACGTATGCATGATTAGAAGTAATTTTATCATTATTCTATGTGAGTATGCATGTTAGGGTTAGGTTTTCTTGTTATTTTATGTTTAGCAATCATGATTAGGGTTATTTTTATTATGATTTTATGTGGTTAAATAGGTTTAGGTTTAGTTTTGTTATTATTTTATGTTAGTATGCATGTTTAGGATTAGTGAGTTTTATCGTGATTTTATGTATGTATGCATGAGTAGGGTTAGATTTGTTGTTATTTTATGTGTAAGCATGTTTAGGATTAGTGAGTTTTATCGTGATTTTATGTATACATGCATGTGTAAGCATGTTTAGAGTAAATGTTGATATATTTATGTTGTTATTCGAATCTCATGATAATTGATTGGTGATTTTAATGGTAATATGAGTATGTCAATATGTTATTTTAATATGTGATGAGTCTTGAGTCTTTTTATTTGTGCTTTTATGATTATTTGAATGCTTGCCATGGTCTTAATGGTTTGAATATAAAAAAATGTGGACGAGGGAGCGTGCAAAGGTAAGATCCTTCCCTTGTGATATTGATTTGATGGTTTGGATGTATAAAATGTGTACGAGGGAGCGTGCAAAGGTGAGATCCTTCCCTTGTGTTTAAATTAATCGTTTAAGCATATTTTGGTGTAATTTTTGACATGTTTTTGCATAGTAATTTAAAATATTTATGTAGAAAGCATGCTAGAACATTTTCACATTTTTGTTCTTTGTTTTCATGGTTTTTAGAGTAATTTAAGGTACATATTCAAATCTGTCCAGATTTGTTTATGTCCTTAAATTTATTCTAAAAATCATTTTGAGGCTAAATCCAACTTAGAAATATGCTTAGGTTCACATAGATTAATTAGTTTGCATTTAGGGGCATTTTCATGCATTTTTAGAATTGATTACATGCTTATTTGTTTAAATTTCAGCATGCATTGCATTAGTATTTTAGGGTTTTAGATTAACTTTAGGGCTAGTTAGAGACCCTAGGCTAGGAAGGTCACTTGACCTTCCCTAGGAATTTCCTTTGTTGTAAAAATCATGATTTGAATTGTGTATTTTATTTGATTTAAGAGTTGATCTTTGTGAGATTTCCTAAAAGATTTTTGATGCAATATTTATGAAATAAATATGATTTTATAAGATATTTGATTATTAATTGATTTTCAAAAGATTTGAAATGTTTTAAAAAATTTTTACCTTGGAATGAAATTCCTCCCATATGATTTGTTTTCTTGAAAATCTTTGAAAAAGATTTTTAATTGGAATTGGATTCTAAAGATAAGAATTGTTTTAGAATATTTCGATTTTAAGAAAGTCTTTTAATTTGAAATGATTTCAAATAAATGATTTTGAAAGAATAAAAACTCTCGAAGTTAGAGTCTTGAATTAAGTTGAAATACCTTTGATGATGTGATCGATTACAATAGGAGAGTCCTAGGGTAGTCGAACTACGTGGACTTTGATACTTGCTAGGTGATACTAGTAAGTTACGTAAGCGCTAATAGGGCTCAAGTCCGCCCTAGGATGCCCGTAGCGTGTCCTAGGTTCTAGGGGTTTGTTTGTATATATTTTTATTTATTTATTTATTAATATAACTAATATAGATAATGCATTTATATCAATATTTTTTGGTTGATTTAGATTATTTAGGATTGTTTGCATTAAGGATTTAAATAGCCCAAATAAATTAGAAGTCCTTTAATTAGGGCGAGGTGGGTGCCTACAAGTGAAAGCTTGGAACCTTCCCACGTCATAACCTAGCCCCCGGATCCAACTCTGGTTTGTAGACAGTCTTTTCATTGAAAATAGAGTTTGTTTTATTGAAAATAAAATATTTTTATGGTTTCCTTATTCCTTAAAAATAAGGTGGCGACTCCTTTGTTTTGATTTCTAAACCCCTCCTAATCACATCGCCCGGTGATGATGTGGACGACACCCAAAGCCCCGCCACGAGGTTGGTCCACATATATATATATATACAAGGCTTGCAGGATCTACTTTGACGTAACGCCAATGGTTGGTTTTCGACGAAAAATATCATAATGAAAATTTGTGACCTTTTTCAAAATGTCTCAGTTTTTTCACAGTTAATTTTTTCAAAACCTACCATTGGATCAGTTTGATATTTTGCAAACATAACCTTTATAAAAGGGGAATCTAATCCAACGGTTGGTTTTTCAAACTATGTTCTACAACTGCCCCATCAAAAATTGAAATGTTGTGTCAGGTGCATCTTTTATCAGCATCTCTCTCTCTCTCTCTACACACACACACACATTGTTTGTAAAAAGTAAGGTCCCACTAGTTAGTCTTGGTCCATCCATATTCTCCTACTTTTAGTGAATTCACATAGGAAAGTTCCCACTTGTTAAATCTTATAGACTAGGTCCCGTTTGGATTGGGGGAATCAGACGCTGGAATGGGAATGGGCTGGAATGTATTCCATGCCTAAGTGTTTGGATGCAATATTTGTTTTGGAATGGAATCAGGAGACTGGAATGGACTGGAATTGTTTTCCATTAAAAGGTGGAATCCCATTCCCTTCTGATCGGCGGTATTCTTATTCCAACCTTTGGGCTGGAATACAAAAAGACCAACTCAATCCAAAAATCCTGATGATTCTCACACGAGAGCCCCTTCTTCCTCTTTAAAGCACAACCGAAAATCATGCTTTCTCTCTAGCCGGCCGCCATTGATACTGATTTTTTCGCCGCTATCAGCTCGTCGCCGGCGAACCTCAGGTACTCTCTCTCTCTCTCTCCCTTTCTCTATCGATCTCTCTTTCTCGATCTGGTTTCTCTCTTATTCCAGAAGCAGCTTCATTCACAGCCGTTCTCAAATTCGCAGCTAAAGAATTCAAAGTGCCTCCTCAAACCAGTGCTATCTTCACGAACGGTACCTTAATTCTTCCCAATTTTCTTCAATTCTGCTGTTAATATGTATATATCTCTAAAAATTAACAGAGAAGATAGAATTAGATTGAGAAATTAACAGAGAAGATGGGATTGAATTGATTAACAGAAGCTAGGAAAAGTAGAAATCTGATTCTGATGTGTGTATATATATATGCCCTGAAAGTTGGAGGACCATGTCTTTACTTGCCTTATGCAATCCAACATATATGCCCCAGTAAAATCTGATTCTGATGTGTGTTTTTGTTTGTTGCTTAACATCTTCAACAATTAATGGAGATACTACAGGTTTTGATTGCAACGTGTTTGATGTTTGGTCTCAGTGAATGTAGCAAGTCACTAAAATATAAGAGAAGTAAAACCCATTTTAAATAATACAATTTAAAATGATTCAGGTATGTTGATGCACTAGATTTCTTAATTTTCTATTTAAGATGCCCTCCATTACTAGTCAAATATCCTTTACCAAGATGATCAAACTTATAAATTTTACTATTTCTATTTGAGTTGCTTGTCAATTGCATCTGAAATTGGAAGAAGCTATCCAAATGGCCACTGGTTGTTCATCTGTAAAGAAATCTAATATATTATTATTATAATGCGAAATTTGCCCTTGAACTTGACTTAGATGAAATATTTGATCTTGTTGAGATTGTTGCTTTGCTAGTTATGGCATTTGTGTCAGGGGTTTGGATTCATAGATAAAATCCTCAGTAAGAGTACCTTAGAGGCTTAGATAGGTGAAGTCAAGAAGATTAGTAGGATTTGTTAGTTCTGTGAGTAATGAATTTAGTTTAGTTTAGTTTTTATGCATCTTAATTATAGTTTTTATTATTATTATTGATTAGTACCTTGGTTTTTGAGTGTGAGTGTGAGTGTGAGTGTGAGTGTGACGGGGGATTAGTTATATAACTCTCTTACTTTATTGGGGCAAACCAATTATGTTTGTAAGTTCCTAAGTAAACGTCACAAAGAAATCCATTGATGTTGATGGTCCTTCCTTTTCTGGGAGCTCCTCCATCAGGGGTGGTCTCATATTCCATTGCCTTATGGAGCAGCGTTGCTGCAGTTACCTCTTGGGACTTGCCATGAGACAGACATTTTTTTTTGCTCATTTTGTGTTTTATTCTATGCAATAGAGTGTTATTTTTCTTTTTCTTATTTCTTTATTTTTTTAAAAAGAAAAAACTATTAGTAATTTCTAGTGTTTATGTGCCGGAAATATTTTGGTATAGAACTCCCTCTGATTTACATTTGTTGTTTAAAACTGTTTCCTATGATGATATAAGTCACCAAGTTATCATCTTTCGGGACTGAATGGCTTGTTAAGCCTTGCTGTTATTCTGTAATTCTGAGGCTTAAAATGTTGCACATAAACTTCCATTTATTTCACCTTGTGCCTATGTTTGCACTAGTAATTTGCTGGCAGTACTTTTATTTTGTAGTCTTCTGATCCAATGATTTTTTTTCCTGTAAATTTGAACATTTAAGTACTTCAATCCAATCTTGGTTCCATTGTTCACTTTTTCATTATTTTGTGAGTGTAGATCTTGCCCTGTGTGCTACTGTATATTCCTGTAAATCCTCCTGTTTCCATTTCCTATCTCTCTTATAAAATCAATTCTTGAAAAACGTGAATCCTCTCTTCCCATTTCTTATCTCTCTCACAAATTCGAATTCTTGAAAAACATCCATTTCACATTTTACAAGAATTAATTTTGTGGGTATTTTTCAAGAATCGAATCTGTGATTGAGAGAATGCTTCCCTGCTACCTTTTATCATATTTCATTCTTTAAGAAGTAACAAAAAAGAAGTGGAGTCAACTTCTGCAGTGTCCATGGAGGGACAAAACACTATATTTTTTCACCTTACACATGATAATGCTAGCAGTAGCAGTTGTGGTCCAATCCTCATAAGGTCTAATAAATTGATAGTGGTAGGCACTGAGTGAAATTCATGTGTGGAAGATGATATGTATATAAGTAGTAAATGGCAGGTTATTTTCAGAGCTAGCAGAGTTGTTATATGCACTAGCAGGTGATGGGCAACAAGAGCTGGGTGACTAATTGTGTTACCCATTGTGTATATGCACTAGTAGGAACCGATCCAGGATGCATGTGCAGTAAGCTGGATATTTGCTAAATTTTATGTTTATAATATTTTAGGTGGTTGGATGATTGGTGGACAGGTTAGTATTGAGAAGAATGGGTTGTGAGAGGAGAATTATGTCCTTGAAGCTCAGATTGAGAAACTGCAGAGTGACTTGGAAGAGATGAACCGATCCCAGTTAGAGCATGGAACTTAAATCCTTTCCATTTGCAACACAAAAACACTACACCATCTCATGTTATACTCTCACTGTCCATCCCCATTGGATTCTTGGCCATCACAAATTCTTGCCAAACAGCCAAAAGCAACTCAGCAACCCTGGCCAAGTTGTAGCACCAGCACCAGCACCAGCAGCAGAGGAGTTTAAGGCTTTGGCAATGTGATCTTGTTATGATCCAGTTGTTATTGCTTGGTTTGACTGAATGGATTCAGGTTATGTAAAGTTTTAATCATCTTTGTATACAGCTCATTGCAAGGTGACAGTGATTCAATGCATTACCAAGTATCAAACTATTTTATACGAAATAGTGAAATCGCAGTGTGATGGAAAGTGCCAGTGTTTCAATTTCATGCCATTCTGGTAAAAAAAAAAAAATGTGAATCCACTTCGGTTCCTTGTGTAAATAAGAGGTGTTATAAAGAGAAGTCAAATCCCATTATGTTTAGCTAAATTATATAAGACTTTTAAAAATGATGATAGCAAATCACAACAGTAACTTGGTTATGATGTATATTGATTTGAATTTAGTTAGATAAAAATTTGGTGAAGCGAAAGATGGGTTATTTTAAAGAAAATTGGTAAAATTGGAAAATTATAGAAAATTTAATTCCATTCCTAGCATTGCCAAACACAAGTAATGGAATGGACAATCATTCCAACCCATGATTCTAGTTAACATCCAAACACTTTTAATAGAATGAAAATCTGATTCCATTCCAGGCTACCTAGGGAATATTTCATTCCCTCCATCCAAACGGGGCCTAGGAGTATGCAAAAATCCACCTAACCTACTCCCAATCGCCCAAACCTAACCAACCCTTGCAGTTAGAGCGGACTGATGAGGTGGGTCAGGTAATTTTTATAATTATATTATTGGCATAGTTCGATTGGCGAAATACACTTTTAAAAACTGCCAATTATCTAAACCAACCTACTGCCCTTTTATGTATTAAAAAATATATTAAAAAAAAAATTATCCTACCCACAATCCCTAAAGCAGTTAGAAGGCTTAGTTCTTTTTTTAAAATGTTTGGAGTTCATTAAATTAACATTTTATGCTTGTTTAAGATGATCCATTTGAAAAAAGAAGCATTATAAGTATAATAAACAGAAAATTATATTCCTTCATAGACTTTATTTGATGAATAAAAATCACAACCTATCCAATCTATTGGATTAAAATTGGCAAAAAAATTTAACCAATCCTCCAATTTTTAAAAGCGAAGATTGAGTAAATTTCGCTACCCGTCAACAATGAATTTGCTATCCAGTGTCCACACAAAATTAGGGATGAAAGCTTAAACAAAGAAAAAAAAATTTTCCAAAATTTTGGCTCTATGGACCAAAGCTACCCTACTAGGTCCACTAAAGGACTCTGGCGATGGCCACTTCACCTACTCCAATGGTCCCACACAGAGCCACTGGACCCTTCAAACTAAAGGACAAAAAATCCCTGCCCCCATCAGAGGCCTCCTAAGTCCCAACAGTAAATGGCTTATCTGATCTTATCAAAACTCAAAAAGTATTCCTTTCAACCAAAAAAAAAAAAAAAAACTCAAAAAGTATTAATTTCGCACTAAATTACACAAATTTGGTACACAAATTTGGTACAACCCTACTACACGCCTACTGTCTGAAATCTCCATCATACGTCATATCAAAAGTCATGCTTTAGAAAAGACAAAAGAAAATAGCCACGTCACCTCATCCATATCCAATAATCTCACTTCTAGTCACGAGTACGTCATCCGGCCCTTGGATTCAATGACCATAAACTTTTATAGCAATCCAACGGCTCCAAGTTGCAAGTTGCCATGCTTGCACGTGCTGTGAGCCGCCAACTAAACGATGTGCATTTGCCGCGTATCCAAGTCCTTTTTGGTAAAATACAAATTTACAAAGCAGGACATAAATATTTAATACTCCGTATTTTTTTTAATTTTTATTAGTAATTTCCTTTTTGTTCGATCATCTTATACGTACAGAAACACGGCCGTTAACGTCAGAAACGGCGTTAAAACCCACTGACTGGCATTTGACGGTGAACTTCGATCCCGGCAACGTCACCGGAGAGTTTGCCTGAATATGATTCGTCGTACGACGGTACGGACCGAACCATTTCATCTGCATGTAACGGTTTTTCCTCCACGGAGGGAGGTGAAGTTCTCTGCTGTTCAATGATTTCTTCGCGGCGTTGCATATCACCTTCACGATCTTCTTCAGCTCTTCGCCTCTCCCTACGAAAAATTTAGGTAACGCCTGTAATAATCGCGAGTACTGCTCCGTAGGCCTCGCGATCTCGAACTCTCCGGCGAAGTCGACGTCGACGAAGTACCGATTTTGCCACGTTTCGGATTCGGATGTGACCACGTCGATGAACTCGTAGTTGCCGGAGGTGAGCCCTCCACCGGAGCTCTCCCATTTTGACTTGCAGATCGCTGCATTGTGACCTAAGTTTCGGAGATAAGCCATCACGTTTCGACGGAAGACCGGTTTGTTTGATTTCAAGCTTGAAAACACTTCGATTGCTTTAGAAACATGAGATGAAAGCAGATTCTTGAACGAATCGGCGTTGTCTGTAGCCGTCGGATTGAGCATGTCTTCGATCGCGTCCGTCAAATCGGAGATTGAGTCAACTAGTTCGGAATCGGAGTGAGTTTCTTGCATCGACTCAGTTCCGGTATTGTTTTCAAGAAAGCTGTGTACGAGATCGGAGAGACAAGGAGAATCGTCTTGAACGACGTCATGTTCGCTTCCGCTACTGACGTAACCGAGTTCACGACGATCCATGCCGACGAGTCGAGCCTTCACCTTGTCATCAAGCGGGTCAGTAACTCGTTTCGCTCTCACAAAACCCTTCATTTCTGATTTTCTGATAATGCTGCTTGTTTTAGAAAAACAGAGTGTGTTTTCCTTTGGCTTTACAATTGCTACATCTTCATCACTGCTTTTCTAGTTTTCTAGCTAAAACAAGATTGTTTCTCGTTTTCCTTTATAAAGAAACGGATGTTCTGTTTTTTGAAAACAGTTCAGTTGTAAAGGAATTTAGCAGCGAATATTCGTTAAAAGTGTTTTAAAAACTTCTGCTAATTAGATAAGAAAAATTATAATAAAGAAGAAGCATTTTGGATTGGATATACGGGAGGTATCCTAGTGGAGTGTACATGTGGCAGCATATCCGACTGTACGTTGGGTTTATTCGAGTTGTACGAGCAAATGACGTGGACGGAGATGATTTAGGATTAGAATTGAGGGTAAGTGTTGGTCTCCCACGAGATGGCACGTGGATGGAGATGTTCAATTGTTCATCGTGCGGTCATCGCGTGGGGCCGTCGGATCAACAGGTAGACTTGCTGGGCTTGCCTCTTCGTGACTGCGAGGGGTAAAGGAGACCACCGTTCCATTTTCTTTTTTCTTTTTCTTTTTTCTAAATTTTAGTAATTTTTAATACCTCAAATCTCAAGTTGTGTTTATCATTTCATTAACAAAAACTAGTAAAATAAAAACATGTGTGAAATGCACGCTAAGAAAACAGAAATGTTCCTATCAATATATCAAAGTCGGCATAATTTTGATACCTAATTGTCAGATATGTATTTTGAAAAATTGACCATTGAATTAGATACTATACATATATATGTCACACATACTAAAAATCAGAGTGATCCAACAATCAGTTTCTAAGATATGTCATTGAGAAAATTTGTGACAGTTTTTATCAGTCACAACTTTTTATAATTTGTACTTTGAGATGCTGACATCGGATCACTGTGATTTTTGGCATACGTGACATCCATAACATGAGTATTTAATTCAACGGTCGGTTTTTCAAAATACACATCCCACAATTAATTGAAGGCCTCGCGCTGACTTTCTATCAGCATATGTGCACAAGATCAGGACTGGTGAAGAAAAAATATCTTAAAATATTTATTTTTAAGACAATTATGAACGAAGAAAACATATTTAAGATTGATTAATTTAATTACACTTGTATAAATTCTTTATTCATCTTGCGTTATTCTTGTATTATTCATATAGCTTCAATATCTCGTAATCAAATAGATCACTTGAAAAAGGTAAAAGAAGCACATTATTTAATATGAACTATATCTGTGTGAGACAGAATAAAAGGCATTTTGCGTCAATAATCCTAAGTTTTTGAAATATTATGTAAATGAACCCGATCCAAAGATAATTACAAAGATGAACCTATTACTGTTTATATATATATATATATACCAAAATACCATTTAAATGGTCAAAATTTGACTCTAACTTTCAATTTTGCACATAATCCCCAATTCCCAATTTTACATAGAATCCCCAATTTTACAGATAATCCTCAATTTCTAATATTACACAGAATCCCCAATTTTGTACAGAATCTCCAATCTTCAATTTTACATATAATTCTCAATTCTCAATTTAACACGAAATCTCCAATCCCCAATTTTATACAGAATCCACGAGTTTATACATAATCTCCAATCCCCAACATGTCAAATCAATATTTAATGCCTGTCATTTCATGTCCCCCAATAATGATGGGTTTGAAATTGGGGACTCTGTGTTAATTTGGGGATTGGGGATTCTGTTTATTTCTGGGGATTGGGGATTCTATACAAAATTGGGAATTCTGTTTAATATTGGGGATTGTTAACAAAACTTTTAGAAAAAAATTTGACTTTTGATCATTTACTTGGTAAAATGGTTATTATTTTGTCTACATAAGGGTGTTTTGGTTCCAAATAAATATTTACATTTTTATCTTTAAATCGCGTTCATTTACGTAATATTTTGAAAACTTAGGCTTATTGACATAAAATGCCGTTGAATAAAGAGATGGAAGAGTAAGCATATAAGAAAATATGTAATCTTCTTTAGGAATTAGTCCTTATATAGACATAAAATGTAGTTATGGTGACTGTTTTGTGGCTATGTAAATAACCACCAAAAAAAAAAAATTATGAAATGGTACATTGCTTGAATATAAAAGAATTAGTTAATATTTTGAAAAATTATATTGGTTCAATATAAAATAATTATGAAATGATATTTTAGGAGTCTTGAATTTAAAATTCATATTGACCAATGGTAGGGGAGTATTTTGAAATATTTTATTAAATAATTGTATATAAAAGAAAAATTTATTTTTACTTTCATATAGTAGTATGATAATAGGATAAAGTGAAAGACATCAATAAATTATTGGCCAACTAAAAATTATGTTTAGTATTAAAATGATATGGGCATTTTACAGAAATAAATTTAAGTTATTCAAATATTACGTCAACGAACTCAATTGAAAAAAATATTTATGCCAATGCTCCTATGGGTTTTTTTTTTTTTTTTGGACGAAAATACTTTTTCGGTTAGGGATTGGGAATATTTCAAAAAGTCGGGAATCCAATTTTAAGTTGGGGATTGGGGATCGTGTGTTCCTATTGGGGATTCTTCAAAAAGTACGGAGAATTTTTTTTTTACGGTTACATTGATATTTATGTGGTTATATATTTTACATAAGGGTATTTTTGTTAAGGACATTTTACGTCAATAATCCTAAGTTTTCAAAATATTACATGAATGAACCCGATCCAAAGATAATTATGAAGATGAACCTATCACAGATTATTTTATTTTTTTTACCAAAATACCCTTCAAATAGTCAGAATTTGACTTTGACTTTTAATTTTGCACATAATCCGCAAACCCCAATTTTACATGGAATCCCCAATTTTAGACAGAATCTCCAATCCCCAATATTACACAGAATCCTCAATTTTATACAGAATCTCCAATCCCCAATTTTACACATAATTCTCAATTTGAAATTTAACACAGAATCTCCAATCCCCAATTTTGGAAAGAGTCCCCAGGTTTACACATAATCTTCAATCACCAACATGTCAAATCAATATTTAATGTCTGCCATTTCATGTCCCCCAGTAATGATGGGTTTGGAGATTCTTAGAAAAATTTGGGGGGATTAGGGATCCTTTGTTAAATTGGGATTCTGAGGATTGGGAATTATATATTAAATTAGGGATTCAGTTCAATATTGGGGATTGCTAACAAAATTTTTTACTTTTTGAATTTTTGATTTTTGATTTTTGATTTTTGATTTTTGATTTTTTAATCATTTACTTGGTAAAATAGATATTATTTTGTCTACATAAGGATATTTTGGTTCAAAAAAAAAAAAAAATTACGTAATTATCTTTGGATCGAGTTCGTTTATGTAATATTTTGAAACTTAGGATTATTGGCGTAAAATGTCATTTTGTTAAAAAAATAAAAAGAAAAAAATTATCCATAGGACCCAAAAACCTGATTTTATTATCACCAAGTTCAATTGATAAGATTCTTTACCCAAAAATTCTTTTATGTTTAAATTAAAATTAAATATTAATTGAGCAATATATGATATTTTTGACATTTCCTTAATTATATATTAGAATCAGATTTGATTTTCCATATTTGGGTTGTAATTGAAATGAATAAAATATGAGATAAATTTGAATTTGAATAACCAAATTTTATCCATATACTAACCAAATATGGAAAATCAAATAATAATAAAAAAATCAAACAATCAATGATGATGAACTACATTGGGATTCATTTATCCGTACAAAAAAAAAAAAAAAAAAAAAAAAAACACAATCAAATGCAAAAAAATTCAAAGCTTACGACATTATAGCAATTATTTAACAGTAGAATTATTTTTCGGTGCACAAAAATTTAATAGAAAGCAAAAGTGAGAGTCATACATTGCAAAAAATCAAATTTTTATGAGATTAAAGCAACGATTTCACGATAGATTAATTTATTCGTGGACATAAACTGAATATAAAACAAAAGCCAAAGTTTTATGAGATTAGAACAAATTAAAGAGTTCATGGTGTATTCATTTATCCGTGGACATTAAATGAATAGAAATAAAAAATATGAGCAATCATATGCTAAAAATCAAAGCTTTATGACATTATAGCAACTATTTAACGGTGGATTAATTTATCCATGCACAAAAATTGGAACTACTAAATATCAAATTTTTCTCCAATCAATTGGAAAAACCTAAATCTGTATGAGATTGGAGTAAAGATTTCACGGTGTGTTCATTTATCCGCGGACATAAACTGAATATAATTAAAGAAAAAAATCAAAGTAATCCAATGCAAAAAAAAACAAACCAAATCTTTATCAGATCGGAACAAATAGTTTATGGTTTATTTATTTATCTGTGTACAGTTATATTTATCTCTGCAATAAAATCCCTAAAAAGCACAACCCCTAATCTATGTAATGTACCTTTAAACATTAAAAAAACTCACTGGATAAATTTATATCTGTGATTCGTGCGAAAGAAATCATATAAAATCAAATATGCAAGTAATTTATTGTTGATACCTACCACCTTCAATTCATATACTCATCTTTCCAAATAAAAAACGAAAAAAATAATAATGAAATAATATAGGGCTTATGCAGTTCTTATTATTTTTTCCATGATCGCCGATTACCTTGTTCCATATCCGACAATGAATAATGCCAAAGAATGATTGCCAGTAAATCTGAAATATAAAGAAAGTTTATGCGGGTCATTCGAAAATGGATATTCTCTTGGTATTATCGCATAATAATAAGAGCTTGATTCTTAGTTTTAATCTAGTATCTACTAAATTTGGCAACTACCCACATTTTTAGAAGATTCATATCAATAGCATAACTAATGGGCACAAATGTCATTTTTCTATATTTTATTAATTTATCAAAATCTTCATTTTTTTTTAGGGGCTTATGATTATATTGATTTTATACTAGGGTTGTTTGAGTATATAACCAAAAAAAAAAAAAAATAGTATAAATATTTTTTAATCAAGTTAGGTTTATTACCGTAAAATGTTCATATTCATATATTTTATTTTATTTTTATCAAAGTAAAAATTCATGTCACTTATCAATAATCACGTGTCTATTAAATTTGATTGACAGCATCTTTTTACTCTCAAAAGAATGATTAAATTACACTTACATCATGAGGTTTTTGACAACTTCAAGAACCTCTTTTTTTACTTTTTAAAAATTACACCAACTCCTCCAATCTTAAACAGCATTCACGAAAGTAGTGAAATTATTTCACGCTTATCATTACAATATGCATGTATTTTAAGTTTTTAACCGAAACAAACTTCTAGGCGAGATGGAAAACGTGGTTAAGTTTGGAGAGACTATTAGAATTTGATTTAAAATTAATTTATTATTTAATTCATTTATTTCATATTTTATTATTTTTTATCTTTGTCATTCTATTTATATGATGTTTTTAATGAATTGTATCACACACAAATGTAACGTGTAATCTAAAAAGACAACTTATACCTAAAAAGACAACATGAGTTTGGGCTGACTCACATTTCTCCCTTATGGGACAAGATTTTAGATTTCATTCCTCATTCATGAGGAATGAGATATATTGATGATGAAGAATGGAATCCATGAGGAATACTTGGGAATATGAGCTCCAGCTCGGTGGCTCATGTCTTTCCCATAAAAGATAAGATTCTGAAATTTGTTCCTCATAGATATCCATTCAGTATTTTTCCTCCCCATTAACAATTAATTCTTAACTTTATTTATCTATATCGTCGACACAAGCGCCCTGAAACTCTATTAAGTTCAAATTCGACAATCCACCCGACACCCTCATAGCCATGCCTCCATGGCACTTGATTTCATTCTCTACCAACTTTTTTTTTTTTTTTTCATGGTTACAAAGTGGGTTAAGAAGGGAGGTGGCAACCCCTAACCCGCGAGGGAGTATTGCGCCTCAGCATCAAAGTTTTTAGAGGCAAAGGTGTTGGATGAGACATTTTACATCTTATGGGGCGAGGCGTAAGCCTCTGAGCATGAGGCGTAAGCCTTTCAAATTTTCAAATTTAATATTAAAAAATATAAAAAATATAATAAAAATATAAAAATGTACAATATATATAGTAAAATTTGTTATAGAAAATAAATAGGAAATTATATTATAATCAAGAAATGAAAAAAAAAATACAAGAAAAAAAAAAGAGAAAATGAAAAATCGGTTAACATTGTCCACCAAAGTTGAGTCACATGTTGCCCACTCAGACAAAAACCCTATCCTATTAATTATTATATTGTTTAATTTTTTATTCTCTATCTTTAGATTTTTTTATCTTATTATTAATTGTTGACTATTATATTATGAAGTTAATAATTTTTTTTAACCTTTTAACAACTGTTAATTATGATTCTAATATTAATAAACCAAACTCCTATCGAGCGTAATGTCACGGCCCTAGTCTTTCACTAAGCCAACCGTGCGGCACTTAAGCTTCACACCACCCTTGTGAACCCTTAAGTAAGCCTAAACCCACCAAGTGTGCAAGCACACAAGCTAGCAAAGAGAGTGAGCAAGAGAGTTTGAATGAACAAAGAGAGCTTTGTATTGCAACAAGTAAGAATACAAGTGATTGCTTGGTTGGTTTGGCCAAATGGGGCCTCCCCTTATTTATAGCCTACAAATGAATGTTCTAGATAACCTACTCCACCTCCTCAAATGGAAGTTGCTAGATAGCTCCTTCCCTAGAACTTTCTAGAGCCTATCATCCTACAAGTATACTCTAGAGTATACAAGTATTTACAAGAGAGTTCTAGAGTCTTCTAGGCTAATCTCTAGTTCCCTAGCCTAGTGTAGATTTGTGTAGAAAATTCCGGAGAGTTCTAGACTTTTCCAAGGTAAAGCCTCCATAATCCAAGTCATTCGCCCCTTCTAGAACCCGTCCGTGACAGTAAGCTCCAGAGGTTGGGGCATAAAAGACGAAAAAGACGCACCTAAGCTCCAGAGGTTGGAGCATAAAAGACGAAAAAGACGCACCTAAGGTGTAAGCCCCTACTCCTGGACGTAAGCCCAAGAAAAGCCCTATCAAATTTTTTAAGCCTTGGCCATTTTTTGTCCGCCTTAGGGCGAGGCGAGTCCCAAGCGAACCCTGAGACGAATTTTTTAAAATATTGCTCAATAACTCTCGACAATCTGCATTGGACCCCACCATAACTATGTCAGGACCGAGGCCCACCACGTGTTGAGGACACTGAAGCGCATGTTTAGTATCACTGAATTCGTTAGTGGTTGCTAGGGCTCGAACCCATGAAAATATGGTGCCCAAGAGATCCTCGACCACTAATTCATCCGATCTGGTCTTCTTTACCATAAGTCAACAACCACCCTCAACGGTCCTTCCACAACATCATGGATCTTACTTTCATATTTATGTAGTTAATGGATTTTTTTAAATCTATAAATCAATAAAAAAAAAGTCTATCAATTACAAAAATAGGAAAAAAGAAAAAAGTAAGAGAATAGGGTTTGTGAAAGTGATGATTACAATGAAGATTTTGTTAAAGAGATCTAATAAACATATATAGCAAAGAGCAAAATAAATAAATAAATAAGCAAGAAAGAATAAAAATTTGTGGTAGGATCAAAATGATATAACAAAACTCATGAAGGGAAATTTATGTAACATGCATTTCATTTAGCTTACTGGCCATTGGATTAAATACATATTCCATGTATATATGTTAAAAATTTCGATAATATTGTTATATTTTGAGCATTAAGTAAGCTACTTTAGCTTAATTTATATATGGGTCCCACAAACCCTTTTAGGTGGGCCCATATTGGAATACATTCATCTAATGAAGGAGATTAATGTGTTGTATTAATAAGCTCAAAATATTGTTGTTTTGAATAAGAAATTGTAGTGGATAATCACCTATTTGAAAATGGTTGAAGATAGTAATCATCATTGTCCCACATTGGAAAAATAGTGAAAAGCTAGTGTGTTGATATACTCTTACCTTTGACCTATGGGTTGGGCCCCAAGGGGTACCAAAGTTTTGTGAGGGGAGATGACCTACCCAAACTTGGGCTAGCTTGATCCAAAACACACGCGCTCGCCCGCAACAAGCCAAGTGGGGTGGGGTCGTCTAGACCTACCCATTATCTTTTTGGGCCAAGTCTGATTGCCATGTGAAGAGTCATGTCTGTCCAGAATTTCTGAAGAGTTGCACATCTGCAGGAGGGTTACGTTTATTTGGAAATAACTGAAGGGTTGCACCTCTTCTGGAGAGTTGTATCTGGTGCCTTTCTGCACTTCACGAAAAGGCACCAGTGAGTCTATAAATAGGACACGGTCATAAATCATTTTATTAATTCATTTTCATAGCATTTCTGCATACTGTCATTAAGAGAGAGATATCATTTCTGGTTCGCCGAATCTGCAGATTGTAGTACTTCCTCTGCAGACGTGATCATTGTATCCTGGGAGGTAGACATCCATCAGACTCTAAGCATCAAGTGGAGGAGCGAAATCTATCTTAAGGATAAAGTGTCTAACACTTGCCTTGATCAGTTTCTATTTCAATCAATTTATGCTGCGAGTTTATTTTAGTTTTCTGGATGACTTGTAAGTCATTTATTTAAGTACAATTATTGTGTATATATTTTGTGTTAGTCTTCTTCATCTTTTAGATATATAATTCTGTAAATTACAGAATTAATATATATTCTGTTTTGTTCTTTTAATTTCATTGTTTTGTTATTTAACACAATATTATCAAATTCTCGATAATTCAAATTTCAAGTTCAAATTTTCCAACAAATATTTATAAGATCAATTGACGACTTAAACTCACATTTATTTTTATAAATAAAACTATAATTTGAAGTGCTTTGTGAATGAGATAACTCCTAAGTCCTAATCTCCTATCATCATAATAATTGAGGAGCATAAAGCATAAACCCAGAAAACATAATTCAATAATAGGGTACTATTATGATTTCTGTTCATAGTATGATGGATGAATGGGGGCCATGAGGGCAATGTGGGGTGCCTCTTCGTGAGGCCAAGGGCCAATAAAGATTCTTACCATTTCAATTTGATTTGACTGCCAAAGTGATTTTAACTCCAAAGGAAAATTGATAACATCAGATTCAATATTTCAAATCATAAGAATTTAATTATAGTGGACTTCAATGCATGGCAATGCTACAGGCTTGAACAAATTATTGAATTTGAGCCCAATTACGGGTTATTCCCACACATAAACTTTGTCAACATTAAATGATACACATTTTCTTTGTTGTCTATACATCATTATGTGCGTTTTGTTATATAATGTCGATTTTGTAATTTGTACAAAGGGCATGTGATAGCTAACTTGAGTTTTTTTAAAATGTATATATATATATTTTTTAATCTTTTTGTATTTGAAAATATAGAATATTACTGAGAAAATGACATTATAGTACTTTCAACTTTTTGGTGAATATCAATGTGATTCCTAAACTTTATTTTTACTCGATTTAGTCCAATTTTTAAAAAAATTGTACCGATGTTGGACATTAACTGACGGAATTAACATTCTGTCTGTTAAAATTGGAGGCAGCTGACTGGACTTTCAGTCATTTAATGTTAATTCTATCAGCAGCCTAGTTAGCAGCCATAAATTTCAACAAACGAAATATTACTTCCGTCAGTTAATGTCCCATATTGGTACAACTTTAAAAAAAATTGGACTAAATCGAGCAAAAATAAAGTTTAAGGATCATATTAGCATTCATCCCAAAGTTTAAGGTACTAAAATATTATTTTTGTAATCATTTTAATGGAATTATAGTTAAATTATAATCATTTTAATGGAATTATATTCAAGAGTTGTAATCAAATATGATATTTTTAAAGAATAAAAAAGTTTTGTGGTGTCAAAATGGACGGTCTGTCCATTTGACCGCTGACCGGTCCATTAAGCTAACGGATCGGGCCTGATCCGGTCCGATAACTAATGAACTGGGCTAATCTGATCCAGTAAGTGGACGAATTGGACTAATGTTTTTTGTCCAATGGGTCGGTCCGATCCGTGACCATTAAGCAGCCCGATTCGATCTGAAGCCCGGTCTGATCTGGTCCATCCATTAAGCCCGATCCGTTAGGCCCGATAAGTCTGTCCATTAGGCCCGATCCCGATTCATTTTCATAAAATTAATTAATACATGTAAAGAGGTTTGAACCTAGAACCTCATGGTTTATATGCAAAAGCCTTAACACTAAGCTATATATAATCTCAATTTTCTATGTTGTGATATATAATATTTAACCTTATTTCATATTCTTTTATAAATCTATGCTACTTATAAAACGCTCAATGTTGAAAAAACCTTTGATCGACTAAAATGCCCTCGCATTAAATGTTAATGATCCTTTTACCCTCTTGTAATATTAATTACATGAAGTTTATCTTTAATTCATTTTTTAAGAGTCATATTTTCAATTAATTTCCTAATTCAACAAGGCATCAACACAGTTTGTTATTTTTTTAGTGTTTTGAATTTAAAAAAAAAAAATAGCAATAAATTTTATCGAATAAAGAGAGAAACAAACAGTGAGATTTGTCATTTATCGGTTACAAATAAAAGCACTCTAAAAGAAAATTTTGTTAATATGAAATTCAACTAAATAAAGTGAAAAAAATTATTAAAGCTCATTTGACCTTATCTATTATAACAAAAACTACTTCTGTTTGTTTCATAACTGTGTATCATATGATTTTTATTCATATTGTACAAATGTTAACATAGGGGTGCTATTTTGTAAAACCGACCGTTGGATAAGATTCTCCATATATACACATTGTGCATAGAAAAAAATCACAAAGATCCGACGGTTGGTTTTTGAGAAAACATTTAAATTGTTTAAACTTGTGTATCATATGGTTCTTATTCACATTGTACAAATGTTAATATGGGGGTACTATTTTGTGAAACCGACCGTTGTATAAGATGTTTCATATAAATACATTGTGCATGTAAAAAATCACATAGATCCGACGGTTGGTTTTTGAGAAAAGCATTTAAATTGTTTAAACTTGTGTATCATATAGTTCTTATTCATATTGTACAAATGTTAACATGGGGTTACTATTTTGTGAAACCGACCGTTGGATAAGATATTCCATATAAACACATTGTGCATGCAAAAAATCACATAGATCCGACGGTTGGTTTTTGAGAAAAACATTTAAATTGTTTAAATTATGCAAATTTAATATCATAGTTTTTTCAAGAATGTGGCATTTAGAACTAAATGACCGTTGAATCAACATGATATTTTTCTTGCATGTCTTACATAAGCGGAACATCTCATCCAACGATCGTTTTTTAAAATGTCACTGTGTAAATTATTGTACTTAGATATTAAGAATAAGAAATAAAAGAAAGTGGTGTGGAAGTTGGTGTTTTAGTGGTTGCTAACTATATTGTTAGTGGGCCACTAATTTAATTAGTGGGTGGTTAATTAAAGAAAGTGACTAATTTAATTGGTGGATGGTTATGCCACGTGTCAAGTAAAGATGAAATCTTGAAAAGTTAGTGGGGAATTAATCAAGAAGTGGCTATCTAGTTAGTGGTTGGTTATGCCACATGTCAAGTAAGGATTAAGTCTAATTTGATTAGTGGGACATGTGGCAATAATTTAGGCATCATGTGGGAAGTTACAAAGTAGTGGAGCACTACTACATGAGCACAAAGTGGGCAGTTATTGTGGTTGACTAGACCTTCCGTGACTTATATATACCCCAATCAAAGGCACAAGCAAAGGACAACTCCAACTCCAAAAATCAGCGCAATGCTTCAATCTTTCTAGTAGATTTTTAGGCTTTTATCTTAGCAAGCAAGCTTCTTTTCAAGTTTATTTTCAAGCATCCTTAGTTTAGTTCAAGCATTTTCCCAATTACAATCGGTAGTTGTTCGAGTTTCAAGCATTTCTACTTCAAGCAAACGCCGTATTTTAATTTCCAAGCACATTTCAATTTCAAGTATGTCGATTTCCATTTCTAGTGTTGTAAGCTCAAGCAATGTTAGTATTTCTCTTTTTAATGCATTTCCAATTTCATTCCAAGCAAGTTAATCAGTTTGATTACGATGTAAATTGAGTCGGATTTTAGTTTTTATTAGACATTCAACACTAGAACTCAAGAGGATCAACCTCTAATTCTCGCCAATCGCTTGATTCTCATTTCCATTTCAAAGTGACCGACTAGGCATCTAGGACCTTTCCTAGATTCTCGGCCTAGAAGGTGCTAGAGGTCGTGTTCTCACGGTCCTTGGGCTTCTTGAGCCCTGGCACGCCCACGCACAAAGGCCTTTCTGTTCAATGCCTCAGACCGTCGTTTTCACCGAGAACACTTAGATAGTTTTGGCCGGTGGTCACTACAGGTGCTTATTAATGGTTATTTATAGCTTGGGATTATCTAATTTTTAATAAGTTAATGTTAATAATACACTAGTTAATTTCATTAATTACAACAAGAATAAAATGATGGTAGTTTTTAGAAAATTAGTAATGAATATTTTTGAAAATTCACTATTTTTCTTTCTTGTAGTGACACTTGTAGTGATGCATAGCATTTTCCTCAATAATTATTATGATTACTTCATGCATGTGAACCATAAATGCTTTCAATGAAATGAACCAATTAAAACTCTCAAATCTTCAATCTTTCTTTGGTGCAGTAAGCCATTTGTCATTTTTTCAGCAACAATTCATACTCACTAAGAGCGTAATTTAAAACTAATTAACTGTACTAATTTTATAATTCTAGTTATTTGGTTAGCCTAGCTTATTTATTTTTATTAGTTCTCCGGAATGAACAATTCATTACTACATGCCATAGATCTAAATTCCCCTCAATTTTCTAAACCGTGAAAATTAACCTTCCTATTGACCGCGCATCTATTGGTCTTAGGGATGTCAATTGAGCGGGGCGGTTTTTACTTTCTCAATTCTATCCTGTGAATAAAAACACTTTCCCAAAACCGTCTCAATTCCAACTTAAAATGAGACTGGACAGGGCGAGAATTATGTGGGGTGGGACAGGAGGGTCTTCTCATAGGGTTTGAGAAAATAATTAAAATATTTTTTAAATTTCAATAAATCTTTTTTTTTTTTAATGAACCCTATCCATAATCTCAACAAATTTGATTTCAATCTTGAATTATAAGTATTTGTAGTTAAAATATATATTTATACACACAAACTTAGTGAAAAGAATAGAAAATAAAATAAAATAAAAAGGATAAAAATCTTAAAACATCAAATATATATTGTAAATAAACGGAAAATATTTTAATATAATTATATATACATAGATATTTGGGGCGGGCCAGGTTGGATAGCTCATATCCCATTCAATTCCCGTTCCAAACTCTATAGGAATTTTAATTTTTTTCTCAAACCCTATAGGATTTTTAAATTTATTTCCCAAACTCTTCCCAATAGGGACGGGGCGAGATGAATTACACTTTTTAAACGTCCCATTGACATCCCTAATTAGTCTAGTGGTATATACTCTCATATTTGAGCACATAAAAGTACATTAATGCCACAAATTTATTTGAATGGGAAATTTGAGGATATGGGTTACCTTCTCTGTTAGGGGAAAAAAAAAAAGCCTACCCTAAATGTATGTTCTCATTGATGATAATGTTTTTGTTGCACAAAAGCAAAGGATCAAACAAATAAATTAAAACACAATAAAATGAAATTCGAGTCAATCACAGACAAGGATTTATGAGGTACGACAGTCTACCAATGTCCATAGTTAGAGAGAAAACAACCTACTACTATGTAAGGATTAGGGTCAAAATCCCCACTCAATATTCTTTCTCAATTTTGAAACACCATGCACCCGTATCATGCTTCAATATATATATATATATATAACCGATTCTGTAGGGACGTCCTTACTCTTATTATTGTCAATCCATTATTACTGGGAGAGGTATTTTGAAAAATCGATCATTGGATTAAATAATCTTCATATATATGTATGTCATATTTGCCAAAAATCACAGTAATCCAACGGTTAATTGATTCTTAAAATAAAGACATTTAAACAACTTTGACAATATTTAACGGTAAATGCTGTGAAAGTGTTTCGCGAACTGCAATTTGAAAATCTAGTATCGAATCACTGTGATTTTTGATAGACACGACATTCATAAAAAGATTTTTTACTTGATCCAAAGAACTTTCCCATATGCTCAAGTTGAGTAGCCCAAAAATATTTGGGCCAAGGACACTACCTGGCATGCGCCCCCAAACCCTCGAAAATGACACACTATTTTCAAATCCCGATACAATACATCTATGAGGTCTTTCAACACAAGATATCTAGTTTCCCGGAGAAATTTTCAGTTTGAGCACATGAAAGCGCATATATCGATACATATTTGTTAATATTAAGGGGATTAATTAAGGCCTTAAGGGTAAAGCTTAGTTTCTGTCATTAATTTGGAGTGCAAGGTCCAAGTTTTAGAAGGATACTTAATTGGGAGGGGATATTCCGATATTGCAACCCAAAGAATGGTTTCCATGCCCCATTAGTATTTATACCCCCACAAACTTCCCAAAATACCCTCAAATACCATTTCAACCCTAATTCAACTCGTCTCCTCACCCTAATTCATACCTCTTTAGAAAAAAGAAAAAAATTGAGATAGAAAATACACGGTAAATGCGTACATGTCCTGGTCAAAAGTCAGAACACTCCACTACTCTCATTTATTCATGATTCAAAATATGAAAGTCCTTTGTTACCTCTATAACATTATAAAGAAAGAATATATAGTAAATTTGTATGTTTCTGAACATTTTTGAAATAATAATAGACGAGATGTATGTAAACATCAAAATTTTGGAAAGGTTAGATAACCGTTTGATTGGTCAATAGTCAATATTTTAAATGGTTGACTTTTTCACTGCACAAGAAATTAAGCTCAAAACTGGCATTGGTCCCACAGATTTGACACATGTGCGTGTGATTCATCAAAATAAAGTAGGCCCATCACAATTGAAATGTATAAATCCATAAAAAACCATATCACCACATGATGAGACAAACCTTTCATCAAAATCAAATTTTAATTCAAATTCAAATTAAATGTCAAAAATAGGGAAAATCAAATATTTTTTAAATTGGCAAATATACTTTAAATTGGGGGATTCAAAATTTGATATTCTAAATTAAGATTCTTAGTCTTGCCTACAAATACAAGACTCTCATTCATTACAAATGGATTCAGCTAGCCAAAGTATTGAAGTTCTGCCAAACTCTTGGACCCTTTAGCCAGACATAGGAATTGAAACCCTGCCAAACTTCAGACTTTTAACCTTCAAACATTCTTTAGCATTATGAAAGATTCATAAAGTATGAGACACAAGTGTCAAGTCTCCCACATCTAGAGCCCAATTCAAGATCAAGCATTCAAGCCCTTGAATCAAAGTTCACTACATTCATATTCGAGATCAAGCTCAAAGCCCTCAAACTCAAATCAATCAATCACTTCAACAAAGGATTTGAATCAAGGCTCCAAATCAATGCCCGAGATTAAGCCACATCGCCCTTGGACTCAAATCATCCACCACAATCTACGTGTTCAAAGAAAAGCCATCAAAGCTCAATTCAAGATCAAGCTTTCAAGTCCTTGGATCGTCAACCAATCAAAGGAGATTGAATCAAAGGAATTTATTCTTTTGTAAAGAATATATCAACAGAGAGTTGTAATCCATTACTTTTCATAAATTAATAAAATTGACATTTATCCACTTTTTCTTGTTCATTTAATTTCAGGACACAAAATTTGTGTGTACAGTGCATAAATCAATTTGTGGATTGTAATATGTGCACAAGATCAACATATGACTTTCTATCAACATATGTGCACAAGATCAAGACTGGTGAAGAAAAAATATCTTAAAATATTTATTTTTAAGACACTTATGAACGAAGAAAACATATTTAAGATTGATTAATTTAATCCCATATTAATTCCACATGTATAAATTCTTTATTTATCTTGCGGTTTTCATGTATTGTTCATGTAGCTTCAATATCTCGTAATCAAATAGATCACTTGAAAAAGGTAAAAGAAGCACACTATTTAATATGAACTATATCTATGCGAGATAGAATAAAGGGCATTTTACGTCAATAATCCTAAGTTTTTAAAATATTATGTGAATGAACTCGATCCAAAGATAATTACGAAGATGAACCTATCACTGGTTTATATATATATATATACCAAAATACCCTTCAAATGGTAAAATATTGACTCTAACTTTCAATTTTGCACATAATCCCCAATTTCCAATTTTATATAGAATCCCCAATTTTACATAGAATCCTCAATTTCCAATATTACACAGAATCCCTAATTTTGTACAGAATCCGCGATCCCCAATTTTACACAAAATCGTCAATTTAACACAGAATCTTCAATCCCCAATTTAATACAGAATCCCCAGGTTTATACATAATCTCTATTCCCCAACATGTCAAATCAATATTTAATTTCAGGACACAAAATTTGTGTGTACAGTGTAGAAATCAATTTGTGGATTGTAATATACACATCCTTTTTTTTAATTCTGTAACAAAGATTAGCAAGGCTACAAAGTAGACTAACCCAGCCTAACACAATATGGTTTGCATTGAGTACTATTTGAGCTTCGGTTGATTTCAGCGAATGATTTGATCTAAAAGCTTAGCCTTACGTCTAGTATGCTAGAATTCCAATTATACTAAGAAAGATTGTTTAATGTTGGAATTCTAAGACAGACCATTATCTTTTAGTATTCGTATCTAATGCTCTGTTTAGTAGAGAGAATGGAAAAGTAAAAACACTACTACAAAAAAGGTATTAGAAGACGGCTAAAAACCGTCTTTATTGACCTTCGACGACGGTTAAAGAACTGTCATCCCCTAATAATGTCATCATAAGTCGGGACCCTTTTGAAGACGGTTTTTAACTATCTTCAAAATATAACATTCAAAGACAATTTTAAATTGTCTTCATATTTGGGAGTTTTAAATACAATTAAAAATAGTCTTTATATCTGTCCCTTTTAAGGACAACAATTAACTATCTTCATATCTATGTATTTTAAAGACAGTTAAAAACTGTTTTCATATTTATGTATTTTAAAAACAACAATCAACTATCTCCATATCTGTATTTTGAAGGCAACAATAAAACGTCCTTAAAAAAGGCACTGCTTTTTTTCTTTTTCTTTTTTGCATTATAATTGATATGGTTAACATGTTAATTTGGGCAATTTGTAAGTGTTTAGTGCAATTTAGTTTGGTAAACCTGTACACGTTTCCTGGTGATGCATCCAAATTCATGCACATAAAAATTGGGTAAAAAAAGCAATTAAAACAAAAGTATTTTCATTCACTTAACGGTAACAAACATGCACCCCACATACCCAACCTTACATAAAAGTCCAATTCTTATGCTCAAATTGGAGTCACTCCTTCCAAATAACATGCATATAAAGAGCAAACAAACTACCTGTAGAGCTCGGTTCTACTCGTTAGATACGGGTTGGCCTTGAGGTTCTGCTTTTCTTCGGTGGAACTGGTTGATACACTGTGGAGCTAAAGATATTCCGGTGTGGAGCCTGCCAAGGACCCTCCAACGATAAAGTCAATAGGATATCGAGATTAATGGAATTAACAAGACTTAAGAAAGACAAGATATTCTGGGGAGCTTTGGAAGCTATTCTCTGGTGATTAGGATCAGCCTTACCTTACTTCGTCCCTCTCCTTTGTATATAAAGGAGAGAGAGCCTTTACCTCAGGATAAGAACCACCACCCTTACTGCCAGGGGATTCTGGATCGAGACAAGTGCAACCGCTCTTGTCATCGGAGGTCTCCGTCGCATTCAATGCTATCCCAGGTCGGTTGTGTAACGCTCCAACTTAACATCCATACAGACCCTTCCAGAGGGGTCGACACGTGTCGAGCTGAAGGTACAATCTGTCCTGCTCATCCGTACTTCCTCACGAGATACAAGAATTACTTATAACAAAGTGATATGGCATGTCATGGATAATATGTCCCAAATCGTCATATACAAATATTATTCAATAAATCAAATAATATTGCCAACAACCCTAGCAAGTAGGCTATTCCACAAACAATACAATATCTAAATAATTCCGACACATAAAATATATGATATAAGAATGCAAACAAAGATGCAGCAACGACCTTAAGATCTGACTAACAATCCTCAGCAAAGGATTTAGCTGAGCTAGGAATGTAAACCAAAGTAAACCTGCAACATACTGCAATAAGCAGGGGTGAGCTTTCACGTGCTCAGTAAGGGATAATATAACCTCTACGAATCAATAACAATACATTGATACATGAGATATTTATGTAAAGTAGTTATTGATAGAGTTCAAAGGATTTAGAAAACAATTAGAAATTAAAGTTTAAAAAAAGTGTATACTTTTCAGCGAAAAATTAAATCTCCTAACACAACTCTAGCAGCCAGTAACCAGTAACCAAGCATATGTCACGCATGCGGAAAGCCCTGTCGTATGTAGACAATAGTCAAATAACATCCTCAATCCATAGCATGGCAATACCGCTACACAAGGGCTCGACATATTCCATCAGTATGGACCTCGGACCGATTGGCATATGCGTCGCCTCAATAAGTCCCTAGCATATCCAATCATGGACTGAATCATATTATAGGGCTGTTGATTCTAGGCTAACAAGCCTTTAGCTCAACCGAGCTACTAACCAAATCCCAAGGACGGAGACCGTAGTCACGCCGTCTATAGTATTAAGTAGGGTTATGGGCCCAAACCCCCAATGATGCGATTCAGTCCACATATGTATATATATATACATGTCCTGAAATATAATAACTATCATGCAATGCCCACCGGGGGAAAAGACTAGGAGTTTTCTCTGACATAGTCAATTTAGCCACGCGTGGAAAAATATCCAATAATCATCATATAACGTCCACTAGGATTGAAAAGGCGAGGAGTAAACTCTATACATCGTCAATTCATCTTTCCGTGGTATAAATCACAATAACCAAAGTCCATAAGGCATGGAAGCCAATATCCAGTAACCCGAGACTCAGCTTAATTAATATAAAAACATGTTTTCAAAAGATGGGAATGGTTCAAGTATAAAATAATCCGCTTTCGCTATCTATAAATCCATTTGAAAGGAAGGGCATATTTGAATACTAACATCGCACGTTATTTCATAAAACAGTCGAGTTCATAGCCCAAACGGCCTTATTCATAAAGCGTTTAGTAGAAAGAGCCCATTCACATAATTATAAACAATGCATCATTTGTAAAGTATTTCAATGGAAAACCTTTCATATATTTCATAAACATGCCACACAAGTTTTACAGGTCATAAACAAGTGTATTCCATGTATCTAGTTGACAGTTCAAATATAAAACAAGGTTCATGGTTCATATCATTCTCATAAAAGTTATAAAACAAGGATTAAGGTTCACAATCATTTATAAATCATAATATTCAGTAAGTGTTTAGAAATATGCATTGTGTTAGAAGTATGCCCTAAAACCAATCCTAAAGGGTATATTAAGTTT
>JAESVK010000475.1:1453937-1486226 GCA_017140935.1 Hamamelis virginiana | reverse complement strand
CCTGTAATAATCGCGAGTACTGCTCCGTAGGCCTCGCGATCTCGAACTCTCCGGCGAAGTCGACGTCGACGAAGTACCGATTTTGCCACGTTTCGGATTCGGATGTGACCACGTCGATGAACTCGTAGTTGCCGGCGGTGAGCCCGCCACCGGAGCTCTCCCATTTTGACTTGCAGATCGCTGCATTGTGACCGAAGTTTCGGAGGTAAGCCATCACGTTTCGACAGAAGACCGGTTTGTTTGATTTCAAGCTTGAAAACACTTCGATTGCTTTAGAAACATGAGATGAAAGCAGATTCTTGAACGAATCGGCATTGTCTGTAGCCGTCGGATTGAGCATGTCTTCTATCGCGTCCGACAAATCGGAGATTGAGTCAACTCGTTCGGAATCGGAGTGAGTTTCTTGCATCGACTCAGTTCCGGTATTGTTTTCAAGAAAGCTGTGTACGAGATCGGAGAGACAAGGAGAATCGTCTTGAACGACGTCGTGTTCGCTTCCGCTACTAACGTAACCCAGTTCACGACGATCCATGCCGACGAGTCGAGCCTTCACCTTGTCATCAAGCGGGTCAGTAACTCGTTTCGCTCTCACAAAACCCTTCATTTCTGCTTTTCTGATAATGCTGCTTGTTTTAGAAAAATAGAGTGTGTTTTCCTTTGGCTTTACAATTGCTTCATCTTCATCACTGCTTTTCTAGTTTTCTAGCTAAAACAAGATTGTTTCTCGTTTTCCTTTATAAAGAAACGGATGTTCTGTTTTTTGAAAACAGTTCGGTTGTAAAGGAATTTAGCAGCGAATATTCGTTAAAAGTGTTTTAAAAACTTCTGCTAATTAGATAAGAAAAATTATAATAAAAAAGAAGCATTTTGGTTTGGATATACGGGAAGTATCCTAGTGGAGTGTACATGTGGCAGCATATCCGACTGTACATAGGGTTTATTCGAGTTGTACGAGCAAATGCGAGTTGTACGAGCAAATAACTTGGACGGAGATGATTACTGAATTAGAATTGAGGGTAAGTGTTGGTCTCCCACGAGATGCGCACGTGGATGGAGATTCAATTGTTCATCGTGTGGTCGTGGCGTGGGGCCGTCGGATCAACAAGTAGACTTGCTGGGCTTGCCTCTTCGTGACTGCGAGGGGTAAAAGGAGACCACCGTTCCATTTTCTTTTTTGCTTTGTTTTTTTTTTTTTTCTAAATTTTTGTAATTTTTAATACCTCTAATCTCAAATTGTGTTTATCAATTCATTAACAATAACTAGTGAAAAAAGCACGTGTGAAATGCATGCGAAGAAAACAGAAATGCATCAATCAACATAGAAAAGTCAATATAATTTTGATAGGTAATTGTTGGATACATATTTTAAAAAACAGACTATTGGATTAGATACTATACATATATATGTCACTCATTCCAAAAATCACAATAATCCAAGAGTTAGTTTTTAAGATATGTAATTGAGAAAATTTGTGACAATTTTCAACGATCAAATTTTTTTACAATTTGTATTTTGATATATTGGTATTGGATCACGGTGATTTGATTTTTGGCATACATGATATCCATAACAAGAGTATTTAATTCAACGGTCAGTTTTTCAAAATATACATCTCACAATTAATTGAAGGCCTTACGCTGACTTTTTGTTAGTATATGTGCATAAAATCAAGACTGATGAAGATAAAATATCTTAAAATATTTATTTTTAAGTCAGTTATGAACAAAGAAAACATATTTAAGATTAATTAATTTAATTACACATGTATAAATTCTTTATTTATCTTGCGTTATTCTTGTATTGTTCATATAGCTTCAATATCTCGTAATCAAATAGATCACTTGAAAAAGGTAAAAGAAGCATACTATTTACTATAAACTATATATGTGTGACACAGAATAAAGGGTATTTTACATCAATAACTATAAGTTTTTGAAATATTGCGTGAATGAACTCAATCTAAGGATAATTACAAAGATGAATCTATCACTATTTTTTTGGACCAAAATACTCTTCAAATGGTCAAAATTTGACTTAACTTTTAATTTTGCACATAATCACCAATCCTCAATTTTAAATAGAATCTCCAATTTTACACAGAATCCCAATTTCCAATATTACAGAGAATCTCCAATTTTGTACAGAATTCTCAATTTTACACAGAATTCTCAATTATCAATTTAACATAGAATCTCCAATTCTCAATTTTATACAAAATCCTCAAGTTTATACATAATCCCTAATCCCAGCATGTCAAATCAATATTTAATGAAATGATAACCAACAAAAAACAAATTATGGTGACTGTTTTGTAGACATAAAAGGTAGTTATGGTGACTGTTTTGTAGCTGTGTAATAACCACCGAAAAAAAATTATGAAATGATACATTGGTTGAATATAAAAGAATTAATTAATATTTTGAAAAATTTTAATATAAAATAATTATGAAATGATATTTTAGGAGTCTTGAATTTAAAATTCATATTGACCAATGGTAGGGGAGTATTTTGAAATATTTTATTAAATAATTGTATATAAAAGATAAATTTATTTTTACTTTTATATAATAGTATGATAGTATGATAAAGTGAGAAGACATCAATAAATTATTGGCCAACTAAAAATTATGTTTAGTATTAAAATGATATGGGCATTTTACAGAAATAAACGTAAGTTATTTAAATTTTACGTCAACAAACTCAATCAAAAAAAAAAATTTATGCCAATGTTCCTATGGCTATTTTTTTTTTCTTTTTTTTTTGGACGAAAATACTTTTTTGGGTTGGAGATTGGGAATACTTCAAAAGGTTGGAAATCCAATTTTAAGTTGGGGATTAGGAATCGTGTGTTCCTATTGGGGGTTCTTCAAAAAGTACGGAGTATTTTTTTTACGGTTAGATTGATATTAATGTGGTTATATATTTTACATAAGGGTATTTTTGTTAAGGGCATTTTATGTCAATAATCCTAAGTTTTCAAAATATTACGTAAATGAACCTGATCCAAAAATAATTACCATAGTTATCAGAACTGGACCGGCCCGGCTGGTCGGACCGGTGAACCGGTCATATAACCGGTCTCGGTCATCAATTGGACCACTTAAGTCAAAAAACCATGAAAAACCAGTTAAACCGGGCGGTTTTTATATAACCGGACGACCCGGGCGATTTTAATTAAATGCGATTTCTAAAAAATGAGTAAAATGACCATTTGCCCAGTTTTGTAAAACAAATTCATTTATAATTTGAAGGCTATTATTGTCATTCACCACAAAAGCATAAAAAAACCCCAACCCTAGTTCAATTTCCCATTTCTTGCTCACTTCCTCTGTCCGTCAGACCAATCCTCCTTCCTCACCGAGTCACCGGACCTCAGTCCTCACCTAGTCACCTGAGTCGATGCTTCATCGAGCCTCAATCCTTTCCTCATTCAGTCGACTACTCGACTCAGTCCGTCAGTCGGAGTCAGTCCTCAAGGCTCAAGTCACTTCTTCACCGGAGAGTCTTTTTCAAAGAGGATAAAGAATTTGTGTGCAGTACGTATGCAGTGAATAATAGGAGACTTTGCTTCATAGACTATTTTGGTGATTGGCCTGGTTATGTTGCCCCTTACGAGTTGACATATTGCAGCTTTCTGGGTCTACATTCTTTGAAGTTTGGCATCAATTATTAGAACGTTTGAAGGGGAAAGATGAAGCGGAACAGTAAACTTTGGTCACCACTAGAAGTATGCAACAAAGTTCTTACTGATGCAATGGAGTTTAGTCAAGTTATTAGACATAATACTGGGGTGGATAGTGGTGTAACAGATGCTTTGGTGTTTGGTCAAGTGGATGGGCAAGTTTCTGGAGGGGCTGGTAGTGAGAATTTGTTAAAGTTGAATTTAGATGGTGCTTGGGTTAAACATAATGGATTGGGAGGGATAGGCCTGGTGTTCCAAAATGGGGATGGTTTGTGTGTGGCTGGGTTCGCTAAACCTGTGCAGTTTTGTGCTAGTGCTCTTCAAGTGGAGGCTTTAGCATTAAGGGAAGGCTTGAGTTATGCTCTTGACTTGGGTTTGTTGGGAAATCCACCCAAAGTGGATTAAATTGTTATTGGTAAATTAATTTGCTTTGATCAAATTGCTCATTGGAATTATGATTTGTATGGCCTTTGTTTATTTCCAATTGTATACATGGATATGTGCCATACTGGTGTTTTCCAATATGTGCATATTGTTGCCCACTTTAAATATTGTTAGCCTTTGTTTATGATTTGTATGGCCTTTGTGTATTTCATATTGTCTATTAGTGTTTATGATGTGTTAGTTTAGAAAAAAAAAAAAAATTAATCATTAATATATATATTTTTTAATTATTTAATTATATCACCGGTCCGACCGTTGACCCGGTGGTTGAACCAGTGACCCGACCACCCGGTGCCTTTGCCGGGTCGATGTCTGGTCCGGTTTTGATAACTATGATAATTACGAAGATGAACCTATCACTATTTTTTTGGACCAAAATACTCTTCACGTGGTCAAAATTTGACTTTGACTTTTAATTTCGCACATAATTCGCAATTCCCAATTTTACATGGAATCCTCAATCCCCAATATTACATAGAATCCTCAATTTAGAATCTCCAATCCTCAATTTTGTACAGAATCTCCAATTCCCAATTTTACATAGAATTCACAATCCCCAATTTCACACAAAATCCTCATGTTTATACATAATCTTCAATCTCCAACACGTCAAATCAATATTTAATTTCTATCATTTTATGTCCCCCTAGTAATAACGGGTTTAGAGTTGGGGTGGAGATTCTTAATAAAATTAAGAATTCTGTATTAACTTAGGGATTGTGGATCCTTTATTAAATTGAGAATTTTGTTCATTTCTGAGGATTGAGGATAATATATTAAATTAGGGATTCAGTGCAATATTGGCGATTGTTAACAGAAGTTTTGAAATTCTTTTTTTTTTAATTTTTAACCGTTTACTTGATAAAATGGTTATTATTTTGTCTATATAAGGGTATTTTGGTCCTAAAATAATATTTGAGTAATTATCTTTGGATCGGATTCGTTTATGTAATATTTTAAAAATTTAGAATTATTTATTAAAAAAATATATTAATATAAATATTTTTTAATAAAGTTAGGTTTATTACCATAAAATGTCCATATATATATATATATATATTATCAAAGTAAAAATTCATGTCACTCATCAATAAATCACGTGTCTATTAAATTTGATTGACAGCATCTTTTTACTCCCAAAAGAATTATTAAATTACACTTACATCATGAGTTTTTGACAATTTCAAGAACCTTTTTTTTACTTTTTAAAAATTACACCAATTCCTCCCATCTTAAAAACACCGTTCACAAAAGTCGTGAAATTATTTGACGCTTATCATTATAATATGCATGGATTTTAAGTTTTTAATCAAAACAAACTTCTAGTCGTGAAGGAAAACGTGGTTAAGTTTGGAGAGACCATAAGAATTTGATTTAAAATTAATTTATTATTTAATTCATTTATTTCATATTTTATTATTGTTTATCTTTGTTATTCTATTTATATGATGTTTTTAATGAGTTATATCACACACAAATATAATGTGTAACTTAAAAAGACAACATGAGTTTGAGCTCACTCACATTTCTTCCTTATGGGATAAGATTTTATATTTCATTCCTCTTTCATGAGGAATGGAATCCATGAGGAATACTCGAGGATATGAGCTCGTGCTCAATGATTCATGTCTCTTCTCCCTTATAAGATAAGGTTCTGGATTCTGTTCTTCATAGATATCCATTCGGTATTTTCCGTCTCCATTAACAACTAATTCCTAACTATATTTATCTATATCGTCAATACAAGCCCCCTGAAACCCCATAGACACGCCTCCCTGGCAATTGATTTCATTCTCTACCAACTTCATTTTTTCTTTTTTTATGGTTTAATTTAAAAAGAGGGTTAGGAGGGGGAGATAGGGAGCATTGCGCCTTAGTATCAAAGTTTTTAGAGGCAAAGAAGTTGGATGAGACATTTTACATCCCATGGGGCGAGGCGCAAGCCCCTGAGCATGAGGCGTAAGCCTTTCAAATTTTAATGTTAAAAAATATATAAAATATAATGAAAATATAAAAATGTACAATACAGTAAAATTTGTTATAGAAAATAAATAGGAAATTATATTATAATCAAGACACGAAAAAAATAGAAGAAGAAAATGAGAGAGAATGGAAAATCGGTTAACATTGTCCACAAAAGTTGAGTCACATCTTGCCCACTCAAACAAAAACCCTAACCTATTAATTATTATATTGTTTAATTTTTTATTCTCTATCTTTAGATTTTTTATCTTATTATTAATTGTTGACCATTATGAAGTTAATATATATATATATTTTTTTTAACCTTTTAACAACTATTAATATTTATGGTTTTAATATTAATAAACCAAACTCCTATCGAGCGGAAGTTCCAGAGGTAGGGGCATAAAAGATGCAAATGACGCACCTATAGTATAAGCCCCGCTCTTGGATGTAAGCCCAAGAAGAGCCCTATCTAATTTTTTAAGCCTTGGCCGTTTTTTGTTCGCCTTAGGGCAGGGCGAGGCAAGTCCCAAGCGAATCCTGAGGCAAGTTTTTAAAAATATTGCTCAATAACTCTCGACAATCTGCAATGGACACCACCACAATTATGTCAGGACCGAGGCCCACCACGCGCTGAGGACACTAAAGCGTAGGTTTAGTATCACTGAATTGGTTAGTGGTTACTAGGGCTCGAACCCATGAAAACCTGTTGCCCAAGAGATCCCGAACCACTAGTCCACCCGATCTGGTCTTCTTTACCACAAGTCAACAACCACCCTCAACAGTCCTTCCACAACATCATGGATCTTACTTTTCTCTCCTTTTTCATATTTTTGTAGTTAATGGATTTTTTAAAATCTATAAATAAAAAATCTCACTAATATTATAAGATCAATTGATCGACGACTTAAACTCGCATTTATTTTTATAAATAAAACTATAATTTGAAGTGCTTTGTGAATGAGATAATTCCTAAGTCCTAATCTCCTATCATCATGATGCATAATGCATAAACCCAGAAAACATAATTCAATAATAGGGTACTTTTATGATTTCTGTTCATTGTATGATGGATGGATGGGGGGCCATGAGGGCAATGGGGGGGTGCCTCTTCGTGAGGCCAAGGGCCAATAAAGAATTAAAGATTCTTACCATTTCAATTTGATTTGACTGCCAAAGGAAAATTGATAACATCAGATTCAATATTTCAAATCATAAGAATTTAATTATAGTGGACTTCAATGCATATATGGCAATGCTACAGGCTTGAACCTATTATTGAATTTGAACCCAAAAAAGGGTTATTCCCACAATTCCACTTTGTCAACATTAAATGATAAATATTTTCTTTGTCTATATATCATTATGTGTGTAGTATACATATGAAAGAAAACTGTGTTTGCTTGTGTTATATAATGTCGATTTTGTAATTTGTACGAAGGGCATGTGATAACTAACCTGAGATTTTTAAAAATGTTTTTTTTTTTTTTTTAATCTTTTTTGTATTTGAAAAGATAGAATATTACTGAGAAAATGACATTTTAATACTTTCAACTTTATGGTGAATATCACCGTGGTTTCTAAACTTTATTTTTACTCAATTTAGTCCAATTTTTTTAAAAATTGTACTGATTTAGGACATTGACTGATGAAATTAACATTCCGTCTGTTAAAATGGGTGGCGGCTGACTAGATTGCAGTCAGTTAATGTTAATTTCATCAGCAACCATAAATTTTAACAAACGAAATATTAATTACGTCAGTTAATGTCCCATATTGGTATAACTTAAAAAAAAAAAAAATTGGCCTAAACCGAGCAAAAATAAAGTCTATGGATCATGTTAGCATTCATCTCAAAGTTCAAGGTACTAAAATGTTATTTTCTCAATATTTTATTAAAAAGATAAAGAGAAGGATTCAACCACTTGGAAAGAAATTCAAACAATACAAACAAAACTCAATTGATAAAGCTAATTTTGGGAATTATTAATTGATTAAATAATGCTTAGTCAACATTATGTGATACACATTTTCTGTCACCACATATTATGTGTATAGGATACACATTAAGGCATGTTACATAATATTTTTCAATTTGTGCAAAGCGCATGTGAAAGCTAACTTGAGTTTTTTGAAATGTTAAATATAACTGGGGAATTTGGCGATAGGTCTTACTTAAGAAAAGTTTCATGTGAAAAGTCCTTCTAATAATTCTTTCCTTCATAAGGTCCTATTTAAAAATTCTTTCATACAAAAATTCCTATTTAAAAATTATTTTATACAAAAAGTCCTGATCGTTTCAAAATGGCGAAACTACCATTGGGTGTATTTTCACTATTTTTATTTTTATTTTTATTTTTTAAGTTTTTCACCATGGCTTTTGTGTGTTTTTATTGTGTATTTTGGATTTTCACTGTGGTTTTTTTGGTTTTCAATGTGCTTTTGAGATTTTCACTACATTTTTTTTTCACTATGCTTTTTTAGGTTTTCAATGTGGTGCCTTGTATTTCACTGCATTTATTTTTTTGTTTCAATATGCTTTTTGGGTTTTCACAGCTTTCTTTTTTTTTTCTTTTTTCACCGTGCTTTTTTGTATTTTCACCGCATTTGTATAGTTTTCACTACGTTTTTTTTGGAGTTTTCACTATCCTTTTTGAGTATTTTCACGATCATATCTCTCTCAATTTTTGAGTGTTTTCACTACATTTTGAAGCCAAGGGCCAATAAAGATTCTTACAATTTCAATTTGGTTAACTGCCAAAATGATTTTAATTCCAAAAGAAAATTGATAAGATCAGATACAATATTTCAAATCATAAGAATTTATAGTGAACTTCAATGCATGGCAATGCTACTGGCTTGAACCAATTATTGAATTTGAACCCAAAAAGGGGTTATTCCCACAATTCCACTTCGTCAACATTAAATGATACACATTTTCTTCGTCTATCATTATGTGTGTAGTATACACATGAAAGAAAATTATGTCTGCTTGTGTTATATAATGTTGATTTTGAAATTTGTACAAAGGGCATGTTATAGCTAACTTGAGTTTTTTAAAAATATACATTTTTTTTAATATATTTGAAAAGATGGAATATTTTTGGAAAAATGACATTTTAGTACCTCAAATTTTATGGTGAATAGCAATATATGTGGTTCCTAAACTTTATTTTTGCTCGATTTAGTCCAAATTTTTTAAAAGTTGTACTGATGTGAGATATTAATTGACGGAATTAACATTCCGTTTGTTAAAATTGATAACGGCTGATTGGACTGCTAGTCAGTTAATGTTAATTCCATAGTCAATTAATGTTAATTCCATCAGCAAGCCAATTGACAACTATCAATTTTAACAAACGGAATGTTAATTCCGTCAGTTAATGTCCCACGTTAATACAACTTTTAAATAAATTGTACTAAATCGAGTAAATATAAAGTTTAAGGATCATATTAGCATTTTATCCCGGTTCAAGGTACTAAGATGTTATTTCCTCAATATTTTATTAAACAGATAAAGAAAATGATTCAACCACTGGGAAAGCAATTCAAACAATACAAACAAATACTCAATTGAATTTGATTGACAACATCTCTTTACTCCCAAAAGAATGATTAAATTACTCTTACATATATTTTATTTTATTTTTATCAAAGTAAAAATTCATGTCACTTATCAATGATCACGTGTCTATTAAATTTGATTCACAGCATCTTTTTACTCTCAAAAGATTGATTAAAGTACTCTTAATTACATCATGAGGTTTTTGACAACTTCAAGAACCTCTTTTTTCACTTTTTAAAAATTACACCAACTCCTCCAATCTTAAACACCATTCACCAAATTAAAGTAGTGAAATTATTTCACGCTTATCATTACAATATGCATGTATTTTAAGTTTTTAACCAAAACTAACTTCTAGGCGAGATGGAAAACGTGGTTAAGTTTGGAGAGACTATTAGAATTTGATTTAAAATTAATTTATTATTTATTTCATTTTTTATTATTTTTTTTATCTTTGTTATTCTATTTATATGATGTTTTTGATGAGTTATATCACACACAAATATAACGTTTAACTTAAAAAAACAACTTATACCTAAAAAGACAACATGAGTTTGGGCTCGCTCACATTTCTCCCTTATGGACAAGATTTTAGATTACATTCCTCATTCATGAGGAATGAAATATATTCATGATGAAGAATGAAATCCATGAGGAATACTTGAGAATATGAGCTCGAGCTCAGTGGCTCATGTCTTTCCCTTAAAAGATAAGGTTCTGAAATTTGTTCCTCATAGATATTCATTCAGTATTTTTCCTCCCCATTAATAACTAATTCTTAACTTTATTTATCTATATCGTCAACACAAGCCCCCTGAAACTCTATTAAATACAAATTCAACAATCCACCTCACACCCCCATAGCCACGCCTCCATGGCACTTGATTTCATTCTCTACCAACTTTTTATTACTATTATTTTTTTTTATGCTTTAAAATGTGGGTTAGGAAGGGGAGGTAGAAACAGCCAGGGAGCATTGCACCTCAGTATCAAAGTTTTTAGATGCAAAGGTCTTTTACATCCGCGAGGCGTAAGCCTTCCAAATTTTCAAATTTAATATTAAAAAATGTATAAAATATAATAAAAATGTAAAAATGTACAATATAGTAAAATTTGTTATAGAAAATAAATAGGAAATTATATTATAATCAAGACATGAAAAATATACAAGAAAAAAATGAGAGAAAATGGAAAATCAGTTAACATTGTTCACCAAAGTTGAGTCACATGTTGCCCACTCAGACAAAAACCCTAACCTACTAATTATTATATTGTTTGATTTTTTATTCTCTATCTTTAGATTTTTTATCTCATTATTAATTGTTGATCATTTTTTATCTTTTAAAAATATTTTTCAAAATGGCGAAACTACTCCCGGGTATATTCACTCTCTATTTTCACTATCTTTGGTGTATTTTCACTATCCTGGGTGTATTCTCATTGTCCTCGGGTGTGTTTTCACTGTATTTTTTTTTTTCACTGTGGCTTTTGTATTTTCACTATGTTTTTTTTTTTTTTTTTTTACCGTGCTTTTTTGGCTTTTCAATGTGGTGCTTTGTGTTTTAAATGAATTTTTTTGGGGGGTTTCATTGTACTTTTTTGTATTTTCACTGTATTTTTAGGATTTTCATTTATTTTTTGATATTTTTACTATCCCTTTTTAGTATTTTCATTGTCCCTCTCTTTCAATTTTTTAGTGTTTTCACTGCATTTTGAGTAGTATCACTGTCCTCTCTCTCTTTGTCTCTCTCATTGCCATGCTCTCTCATTGCCATGCATAATATACAATACTTAGCAACAACAATAACAACAAGCTCCTGAAATCAAATCGCATGCACTCACTGATGCGTTCAACTGCAGCGAAGCAGCCACTAATATCAAATGAGCTTTAAGGTTGGAGGACGCATCTCCTCTCCAATCCGTCGACGAAGAGAGAAAAGCAGTAGCGGCTATTAATCCAAATAAAAATTGCAAGGATAAAATCACAAGAAAAGTGCAGATATTGAGGACGCAACTCCTCTTTAACCCGTCACAAGTTAATCCAGGAGGCTGAAATCAAATTGCAAAAATCACAGCGTTGGTTGTGGCTCCCGCGATCTTCTTCTTTTTGAAAACCGATTATCTAATTACTGCGATTTTTTATAAACATAACATACATATATACATTATCTAATCTAACGGTCGATTTTTCAAAATACCAATCGGCTATGTAGGAAATGGTGAGTGGACTTTAAATTAATTTAAGGTCCAAACCTTAATGGATAAAGTTTATATATATATATATATATATATTGATGAATATAAAAACCACAGCCGTCGTTGACTGTAAATTTGAGATAGTGATTCTTTCTCCATCACTGGAGATGACTGAAGCTCGAAGAGGACAATTTCATAAAGGCGATTCTCTCTCTTATCTCTTCTGTGTCCTATATGGTTTCCTGATGTATTGTCTTAGAGACTGATCCGAGGTTAACGTTTCGAGTTGAGATTCAATGAAAGTAGAAATCTTAGATCAGATAAATCTGAGCAACGAAAGTTCTCCTCTCTCCTCTCTCTCTCTTTCCTCGCTCTTCATTCTCCTTCTCTCTTGTTGCTTGATGTTTGGTTTTAAGTCAAATGGAAAAAAACATTTGTGGAAGAAGAAAAAGGGATACGAGGCATTTTTGTCTTACTTGTGTAAAAAGACTTTTCGCAAAAAAGAATTTTTTGGATGACTTTATACATCATGTAATTTGGGACTTATGGCCAAATTCCCCTATAATTTTGTCAATTATCGATCAAGTCTACCATGTAATTTGGGCTAAGTGCATGTGACAACTAACTCAAGTTTCTTGAAATGTTAAATATAATTTTGTTAATTATCGATCAAATATACCATGTTAACCATTATGTAAATTGAGGGTCAAAGAATTAAAATAAAGTGGTGTGATAAATAACATTATTCTTATATAAAATATCATGAAAAATTATTACTTCAACAATTTACTTAAACTCTTAAACACGCTATGGAGGTATGAAAAAAAAAATAAAAAATAAAAAATAAAAAAAATTAATTTAATTTTAAAAAGTTATTAATGAATTAGAAAGGAAAATAAAATATAATGATTATAAAAAATTAGGGTAATTATGGATGAATATATTGTGTACGACAATTAGGACAATTCTAGCATTAAAAAGGGGAAAAAAAAAAAAAAAAAAAGACCAAATTGGAAACCAATTCTTCTGTTTGTAGGTAAGAACTATATGTTTGAAAGAAATTGAAAGAAATAAATAAATAAAAAACATGACATGGTAAAACAGTGTTTTACATTTTATGAACCATATATGACGTATTGAGCAATTGAAAAACAGCAATCTCTCATTCGGACGCATCAAAAAATTTACAACCTCCCTAATTAATGTGAGAGAGAGAAAGAGAGAGAGAGATGTGTCATCCTAATGGGGAAGTTCTCGCTTATAAAACCATTCCACAAACGAAGCAGTTTTTAGTAGGATACCTCATTGCATCGTTATTAGTATAATAATAATGATTATTAATAAGTGGGGTTTCCTTTTTCTCATTTAAAGTGACACAAAAATTTCTTATTAACAAACATAAATAAGTGGAGTTATAATCCCCGTATAATACAGGGCACCCATAAATAGACTTATTCTTGTCACTGCACTTATTATGTACCTCAGTGATCTTTTAAATCATAGGGCATGTCAAAAATCACAATGATCTGACTGAATCTGAAATCCAGATATATTTTAAAAACCAACCATCAAATCATTGTAATTTTTGACCGGAAGCCTATCGTACATAGAAAAATATTCATTCAATCCATCGATTAGTTTTTTGAAATACCCAATTTACATTGACCAAAAGACCAAATCTTTTGGCCAAATCAAAATTTGAAGGCTTGGTTTGGCCACCCAATTGAAGTAACCAATGTTAATATGCTTCATATCCATTCAAAACCATAATATAAATTTCATGATAAGAAAACGGAGCTAGAATATATTTAAAGTACACGTCAAAACTTTCCCTCAGTCGCTCTCTCCTCTCAAACAAAACGCAACATTAACAACCCCATTATAGTCAAGAATCTTTCCAGCCCTATGTAAAATCCTATAGAACTCAATCCCCCACCTTAGACAGGTAGAAAACATAGATAGATGAAAAATGGAAATACAAGACAAAAACCACCCACGCTGACAAAAATCAAGCTTTTATAGCTCCTCCCAGGACAGGAAACTGACCAGGATCCTCAAGTGCAGGAGTATGCTCCACCAGCCCTCGTCGCCCTGAAAATACTCCCCTGAATTCACTGCGCTCCCCGCGCCCACGACCCCTACCCCTACCCCTACCATCCTCGCGCCCACGACCCTGTCCGCCTCGTCCATGAGTAGGCATCCCACCCTCAGCTGGTTTCAGAAATTCATTAATGCTCACAGACTGCAGAAGTAAACAGAGAAACCAATAAATCTGTCAGTGGTAGAATTCATTATATCCTTTTCCATTTCATGCTTGCTTGTGTCGTTTACAACAAAACACTACACAGACTAGGTCACAAGAGAGGGCACCTTTGAAAACAAAACCAAATGAAATGCAACACACACACACACACACACAAAACCACAACCGCAAACCAAACCTAAAAAAAAAAGCACGCACACACACACTTCAAAATAGAATTTTAAGAGAGTTTTTCAGAGTTTACAACTGTTTTAGCTCAAGTATATCTGTTCTATTCAGCATACCAGAATCTCAAACCAGCACATTTCCTAAATAATTTTTAAGATTACAAAAGAGTTCAACACACATTCCCTAAATAACTATTATGATTACATTTATGCTTCAGAAGTATAATCATAAATGAAGTACGAAGCCAAGGGGCCAAGGGGCCAAGGGTAGTAAGTGATCATAGGAATACAAAAGATTCCTTCCGACCGATGCGTCGTGAGTTATGTCATAAAGTTCAAGAAAAGAGAGATTTTACACACACATGCATACACGACACACCTTTCAATTGATTGAGGACAACTTCAATAAGTAATAGAAAAAGAAATTTTAAATTAAAAAGTTCCTTCATCAAATAAACCAAGCCTAAAATTGTACTCAAAACACATAGCTACATTGTCTTTTCAAAAGTAAGGATATTTAATGTTTTGCATAATTGACCAGAGTGAAATTATAAATATAACTACTGTAATGCAGGTCTATTTCAATGGCATTAATCAATACATTATCCCACCATTTGTATATAAAAGTATTTAATGCCATCAATTTTGAGGGGCAGCACACAATCATAGACAATTAGGCATGGAATATCCTAGATATATCTCCAATATATCCACATATCTGAGGGTATCAAATCCGATATTAGACTTACATATCTTTACCGATATTATATCAGTCATATCTTTAAATCAATACCGATATTTTTCGATACGATTAATATATCTATCGATATATCTGTGCTTTGGGACCATCGATATATCTGTCGATTCTGATATTTAATTCCTTGATCATAGATTTTCCCATATAAATATAAAAATAAACAAGCCTTCGACAAATTGCACAAAAGAAATTCAGTATTGCAAAAGTTAAAATAGCTTGCAATAGAAGTTATAAAATGAGCTAAAGAACAAGTGCATACAAAAAATGATTATACCATTACCTTACGAACTTTCTCCTCCTTGTCAAGGCTTTCTTTCTTTTTAAGCTTATCCTTCTCAGACTTCTAGAATAACATTAGAAAAAAAAAAATGTTATGGACACAACAAATGACCAAAACCAAAACCCAGTGAAAGAAAGTAAACTCATTTACAAACCAGCTTGATGAAAAGGCTATCTTCTTTCTTTTTCTCAACAATTTGCATCGACTCAAAATCCTTGTCAAGAGTTACTTTTCTCTCAGCAGGCTTTTTCAAAGCTTCCAAAGCCTTCCTCTTTTCAAAAAGTAGCTTCTCATATTCTTCAAGAGTCATTTCCTGCAAGACAAGTTAACAACAAGAAAACATATTAACTCTATATTTCAGACGGGATTTTCTGAAGTTTTGCAGTTACCAGAGCAATTACCTTGTCTTCTTCCTCTTCAACCTTCTGTTCAGAACTATCTAGAGCTTCAAGCTTTTCTTGTTTAGGCTCTGAGTCATCCACTACTTCAGCAATCACAGGAGCACCCCTGTTCAAAGAAGTAAACATAAGTCTCCCAAAGCAACAAGAAAGATAGATGAAGACAAACATATACTAGGAGTGACGTATGCTTGTGCGTGCAAAATATTCCACTTCATCCTCTTTTTTTACTTCAATTATTATTCATTAAGCAATTCAAAACTGATATTTTAAAGAATAAGAGGGAGTGACACATGCTAAGAGTGTCCAACGTATCTTATGTTATTCCCTTCCTTCTGTTACAGTTATGATAGAGAAACTAATAGGTGGTTGGTTTGTTTAACAAAGATGTCAAAATTTGAAAATTACTATTTTACCCTAATAATATTTAATTTAGACTTGTATATTAAAGCCATTTTGGTTATACAAAGTATGAATCCAACCAAAAGAGGGTTGGCTTAATTAGCGTGTGTATATACATACACACTATTAAATATAGACATATTTGTTGATTCACAAATGAGACAGATGAAAAGGAGTAGAAATTCAGAAAAGAAGCCAAGGTTCTTTACTAACATTCCATATTACAACCTAAAACCAATCCATATTGCTGTCAGAGCCAAAGCTTGGCTCTAAATCAGAATATTCATAAAGTTAGGAGTGGAACTTCATGCAAACATATCCTCCAGTCAATCCAATAAAATACTCACAAGGAATTCAAAGGAAAAAAAAAAAAGAGCCAACAAAGTTTCTCTCACACTCGATTTGCTCTCCTAGAAGGTCCAGCTTGATGCTGTTCAACAATATCAAACATCAGAGCAATAAAAAGAACCCAATAAATCATGATTCTTATGCAAGGCTGCAAGCTATTCGGCAGCTGATTCAAAAAGGCAGATTATATCCACCAATAAACAGCAAGGACAGCAGTCATAAATGTCCCCCCCAACACAAACCCAACACAAATTGTCCACACATCAAGTGTTCTACACATCAAATAAATATCAACTCTGCAAATTGATTTACCCAACTCAAAACCAGAGCAAACGTCACTGATTTTGTTTTGGGGGGGTGTGAATCAAGGTTGTATATCGATTTTTCAGTTCTAAAAATTCTAATACATAAGGTGGAAGTACCCAATTGAGCAACCTACTCCAAAGATTCCACTAAATTCACGATCACAAATCCCAGTATGATCCACCCATGGTTCAAAAAACCACGGTGACAAATAACAAGCTTTAATCCCATCACAGAGGATAAGCTGGACAACTGTTTTAACAAGGCGTAGGTCACTATCAAACATATTAAGTTAATATCTAACAGTAAGAAATTTTTTTTAAAAAAATTACATTCAAGATATTTTATGTGCTGAACTAATAGTGGTTTCGGCTTGCTTTTGTAAATTAAAGTAGAATTTTTCAACATTTTCAAAGCTTTCTCAATTGCTGCCTATTTCCAGACTTTCATGACTAGTTGATTATAAAAATTTACTAGTTATTGTTTTTATTTTTTTTATTTTTTTTTACATTTCAGAGAATATAAACTCAATACATAGACCTTATGATAAGAAAGCTTCCCACCAAAAGGCTAACTACTAAGTACCCACACATGTAAAGATTTGAAACTTTTAGCATTAATGCCCATTAAAACCCAGACTGGCTGACCAAGCCAACTAGCTGCCAGACCGGACCAGGCCATTTGAACAGGCAATGGTTGGTTCAGAGCCAGATAACTATGGTATGTAGTCCTCTGGCCTATCTACAGTCACACTTCCAACCACCTCGGCAACATTCCATTCATGTGAAATAACATCATCAATACAATAAGAACTCAAATAAGGGAAATCAATAAACAATGAAAGTACAAAAAGGGGAGGAAAGAAAAAGAACAAAATCAACAAACAATTGGATACAAAAAGGGGGGCAAAAAATTATTTCTTGAACCAAATTCCAAGAGAGAACAAAACCACAACATAATTAACTGAACTAAAAAAGGAAAAACAATTAGGAAATTTGTAAATAAGCATACCGTTCAGTCACACCGCTGCTGTCATCAACATTGACAGAATTCCCCTTCTCACCACTAAGGACCTCCATAGTCTCAGAGTTATTGGACACTTCACCATTTTCATTTCTTCCATCACGTACACCATAAGAGCGAACTCCTCGACCCCTGAAATCACGATTCCCCCCACTGTACCCTCTTTTATCACCAACAGTTCCACTTCTAAACGGTCCCTCTCCATCTCTAAAAGATCTACCCTCAGTTCCATACACTCTTTTCTGATTTTCATTTACCTGTTCCCAATCACCACCATTCTGATCTTGGTTTTTAAGTTGTTGCACAACTTCATTTTCATTCCCAGATCCATTATTGTCGTCAAATCTCCTTCCTCTACCGCGGCCGCGCCCTCTACCGCCACCACGCCCCCGGCCCCGTCCATTATCATAGTCTGCATTTGGAGCGGAGTCCCTTCCATAATGCCACTGATCACCATTCACACCTCCATAATTACGCTTATGGCCATTTGACCCTCCATAATTCCGCTGGTTACCATTCTCCTCTCCATAATTACGATGATAACCATCTGCACCATTCCCGCCTCTATGATTCTGCTGATATCCGTCAGCCCCTTTGTAATTCTGCTGATAACCATTCTCATTGCCATTCCCAACCTGTTCCACCTCATTCCCACCTGAGCCAAACCTTCCCGAACCACGACCCCTGCCTCCTCTTCCTCTTCCCCTTACCCTCTCACCTGTAACTGAAATCAATCAAGAAAACAGTCATATCACCAAACAGAAAAAATCCATAAAGAATAATATTCCAACACAGTTAATTACTGAAACTATTCTTCTTTATATAACATTATATACTCTTACCTGATAAAAAAATAATCTGTTTAGTTGCTAATAAAAATGAGCTAGAGGAAAAAATATTGAACCTTTACAATTTACATCATTGGTTCAGTTCCTTTTTCTTTTTATTTTTTAAACAAAAATCCCTCAGCCAACTAACTGTACAAGATTCAACAATTAAGACACTGGTAAACAATTTCAGATTACTTTTTGCTTATTAAAGCAATTTCAGCTCGTAAAGCAAGAAAGCTCTTCCAAGATCCCAACCATACAGTACCTAACTACTAGATCTTTACAGCAAAATACTAAGAGCCAGACAGAGCATTCAAAAGAGAAGAACCAGAAAAACAAGATAAAGCACGTCTGTATGTAATTACTGACTCCACATGGGATTTGGCCATTCTGTTTTTTTCCAATGTAGATTTTGACAATAGTTACCCATACGAGTTACTATTCCTATAAATCACAGAACAGCTGCATGTTTCAAATAACTGTGAAACAAAAAGATAAATCCCAAAACCCATTCGAAAAGGCCCTATACAATTTCCTTTACTTTTCTCCAAGTTTCCCAGAGAACACAAACATGCCCTAAGATTTCAAGTTTCCTCTTCTCTTCTAATAAAAGAAATTGTGTCATACAGTTTCGTTATATATCTTATAAACCAAACAGAACAAAACAATGTATAGCAACTACGAAACCCTAATATCAAAGCAAAAACAACCAAACAAGAGAAAAACAAAACAAACGAAATCTAAAAGCAAAAACCTATCAATTTAAAACCAAGAAATCACCAGAATCGGAAGGCGGAAGAGGATTCAGCGGCAGATTGGCTGCATCGGCGGCAGCATTGGACTGAGACTGCTGGTTCTTCTGCTTCTTCTCCACCAGTGGCGAAGATACGTCAACCTTCGCGGCGACGCGTTCGATGAGAGTCGAGACATCGTCACCCTCTTCGTCGTCCAATAGAGCGAAGGAGTTCACTTGTCGAGCCATGGGAAACCTCCAAAACACTCTGTATACTAGAGAGAGAAAGAGGATCAAGGGTTTCTAGTTTTGATCACAGGAGACGAAAACATTAAACCCTAACCCTAGAAAATCTCTCGTCATCAACTCTGTGATTCGATGCTTTGCTTTGCTAAATCTCTATCACACTCGCGCGCACACAGCAATTTATAGAGTGAGGAAGCGTAAAATTCCTTGCGCAACTGGGAAGGTGGGTTTCTATTTATGGGCGTGTGGTGACCTAACCCCTATTTAACCCTAAGGTTAATTTACACCACTCCGTAACATTGTAGGGTTGCTTTTTTAAAGGTAAAATTAGAGTTACACCACTTCTGGGATTTAACAATTACAAATTATTCCCTTCCACTTTCAAAAATAATGAAGCACCCCCTTGTGAGTAAAGTTTTAAGAAATTCGCCCCCAAGGCGAGAATGGGCATATAGCATGACTTACTCATCATACAATAGCCATTCCAAAGGCTCCTTTTGGTTGTCAAGAAAGTAATGCTGGAAAGTAAACTGAATGAAAGAAAAGGAAAACGAAAGTAAAAAAAAAGGCCCCATTTGGCTGTCAGGAAAGTAATGCGAGAAAGTGAAATGGAGGAAAATAAAGGAAAAGGAAAGTAATGGAATTTGATTTTCCTTGCAAGTGTTTAGATTGCAAGAAAGGTGCAGGAAATTGGAAACCTAAAACTTTCATGCGATGCATTTTCCTATATAAAAAAATGCATAAGAGAGTTAGTAGTGGGCTCCACAAATTTCCTACTTTTCCTTGACAACCAAACGCATAAAAAATGAAGCTATTTTCATTTACCTTTCTTTTTTCCATAAAATCCCATCAATTAAACGGAGCCAAAAGAAAAGTAATGGAATTTGCTTTTCCAGCAAGTGTTTGGTTTGCAGGAAAGGTCCACAACTTTCCTACGTTTTTTGACAACCAAACGCATAAAAAAAATGAAGTTAATTGCCTTTTCCTATCAAATCCCATTAAATAAATGAAGCTAAAGAGAAATCGTTTGAAGAGGACTAAGAAGAAATATTTGCTACCAATTTCGACAAGACACAAGCGATTGAGACGACATATAGAGTACTTGTTTGGATAGAATAAAAGAAGTAAAATGTCAAAACCCAAAACCTTTTAACCTTATTTTATTGAATATTGTATAAAAAAAAATCTTTATAAAAATACCCTCCATGTCCCCATCATATAAAAGAGTAGTTAAACCCCTTTCTTTTATCTTTCGGCTAAGAAGAAAACCTAGAGAGGAGAGGGTGAGTTCGAGAGAGAGAGAGAAGATGAGGGCTTGCCATGGTGGTTCATCGGAGCTCCTTGTCGCCGTCGTCTCGCCGGAAAAGGTGAGCTTGTTTAGTTTTTTTGTTCTTTTTCATCTTCTTCATTTTGTTTTTCAAACCCAATTTGTGGGTTTGAGGTTTAAATCGTAGATATGTGAAATATGTTGGTTTTAGGTTGTCATGGATGATGATTTAGCTTAGTTTATGTGGTATTTGAAGGTTTACCTTGAATTACATAGGATTTGAGTTATATATTTCGTTTGGCTTTGAGAATGGGTGTTGAAAATGGGTTTTTGGGTTTTTGGTTGAAATCTCATACTTGATCTTAAGTATGGAGCTTTAGATGTGTGTAAAATGAGTAGATCTAGCTGGTTTAAATCTATTTTGTTGAGTTTTGAGTTGGGTATTGAGTTTTATTGTTTTGGGATGACGAACGAGAAGCTAAATCTCGGATTTCTGGGTTTTGCAGATCAGTAGTCGACTAGCTCAATTTAAATTTCGAAATTGGCTACTAACCTTCGATTAGTCGACTAATTAGGTGCTTATAGCCATTTTAGCTATTTTCTGTTTTTCTTATCCTAGGTTCGTTCTAAAAGGACTTTATATGCCTAAAGGAGTTTGAGGAATCTATATCACTTGGATTATAAGGCTTGAGTGATGCGAATTAGAAAGTGAGGTCTTGGTTTATTTCCTTTAAGACTTGTACTTGAATTAAGAGTTGAAATATATGCATCTATATTTTCTTTCAGATATGAAAAGTCATTGGGAGGACCATTACGCAACCTAACTTTGCATTTGCATTTAGGCTCGTCAGAGGCATAACTTTAAAGGTAGGAATATTTATATTCTTACTAATTTTGGTGATGGACTTTTTAGGGTTTTCGCCCATTTTACGAAATACAAGAATTTTATTTATAAACTACTGATGCATATTTCATATTGTTTATATGTATATGATTATAATGCAGTTAGAATGTGCAAGCATGCCATAATGTGTTGAAATGTGATGATACTGTGCCATGATTTATTTATGATTATATTATGTTGAATGGATACAATTTGAGATAGAGCCATGAGAACACTCCTCTATCATTTATTATTGTGATGAATAGGAAAGAGTCATGAGAACACTCCTCTTTCATAAATGTGTAATATATGGAATGACACTGGTACCGAGAATGCTCTCATGCCAACGTGAATGAATCATGAGCATACATACTATTTATGATGTGAAGTGTTAACATATTACTTTTGGATACTTGTATAGTTCTTAAACCACATATGTGTTTATAAAAATTACATGATAATGACTCATTGATTGTATCACAATCATGCTTTCAAATTATGGTAGTACTGTGTTCTCTTATATAAATAGTTGCGTAATAATATCTTGTTTTGTATAAAATCAGTATAAATTGGTTAAATTCTCTTTTTCAAGAAAAACTGTGCAAATTATATAAATACGAAGTCGTCACCCATAAAGTCTTGATTATCGTCACAAGTGAGAAGCATTTCATAAAGATCAGCGATAGCCAATGAAGTGCGAAAAGCTGCGGAAGAATTTCTGCACATTCAAAGCAAAGAGCCAACATGACTATCGATAGCCAAGTCTCGCTATCGATAGACCTTCTATCAATAGTCAAACTTCGCTATCGATAGACCCGAGGCGGCTGTGGGCTATTTTAGATATTTTGAGATATTTCAAGGGCATTTTCGTCTTTTGCAATTCCATTCTATAAATATACGTGTATGGGTGACTTAAAGAGGGTTCATGACTTTTGCTCTGAATCATTACTCTGTCCTTTTTAATGGACTTCATATTACAGTTCAATTCTGCTTTTTATGCGGTCATTTACTTTTTCAGCACTTTTTTACTTTTCTGCAATTTTTCCTTTAATGCATGGCTCAATTCTCATTTGAGAATTGTTCTTTACTTATTCAGTCTTTAATTTCTGCACTTTAATTTCTGCAATTTTCCTTTTTAATACATAGCTCAATTCTCACTTGAGAATTGTTCTTTACTTTTACTGTCATTTTCTTTATTTACTTAAGCACTTTTCTTTATTTACTTACGCCATTTTCTTTATTTACTTACGCCATTTTCTTTATTTATTTAAGCCATTTTCTTTATTTACTTACGCCATTTTCTTTATTTCTTTCAGTCACTTTTTCTTTGTTTCTTCAGTTATTTACTTTTTGCTTTTATTTTACTTTTTCCATCCCGTGACCCCTTAGAGCTTGTCATGGATAAAGGATATTCTCCTCCATTGATGTGTAGCTAATACTCCAAGCTTAGGTGAGGATGAAGTTGGATTCTTTATGCAATTCTATTTTATAAACATCCCTTTATTTGTATTATGTGATTGCATGGTTGTGAAGGTTTACCGCACACTATTGCTAAATATAATATAATATAATTGTATATCTGTGATTGAAATTATATAATTATGCAATGGTACTTATTGTGATGAATAACAAACTAGCATGCTTTATCCCCATTTAAGGTGGATTGATATTCCATTCCTTTTCAAGGATAAACCTGCCGGTCCTGTTATTCATCATCTTTTTGGGGATTCCTTCTTATAGTTGGATGAACCACCATATATAATTACTATATCGTGGATTTTATAACTAAATTGTATATTTGATATTCAATGGACCTCTCACCTAAGTTCCGCTCATTCCATTAATTAATCGCGTTTTTAATCAGTTTGGTTAAATTTAGTAATTCTGCTTCAACCCAATTGAAGCTCTTTTCACCACCAAATTAAATTAACACTATTCTTTCACTTTAATTAAATCTAATAGTTTCTCATTCTAAATCTACATATTTCCCAGTGGTTCGACACCCGTGCTCACCAATCGCAATTGAATTGAGATTAACAAACACGCGGTTTTATAAATATATTAATCTTGATCATTAATAAGGAATAATCTCCCTTGTTCCGAGACGATCAAATTTTGGCGCCGTTGCCGGGGAATATTACGGTTTATTTGAATAGAAACCATTGGACTTAATTATAGTCGTAAATATTAATACTGTTAATATTACTTAAAATACATTCTTTTATACTGTTTATATATTAAGATATATATTATTTATTCATTTTTCTATCTCTAATTACAGGTTGCTGAAATCAGGAATTGGGAGCTTCACTCCCGCGCGCTTAAAATCACAATTAAAAGCTAAAGCTAAATTGTTCACCATTTGCTGTAAAATTCCTTGATTATCTGTGGAGACCTTATTTTATGCGGGGTAGAAGGTCGTTGTCTTTAAATGTAATACCTATAGACTCTGAATTAGAAAGAACTCTGAGAGCTGCTAGGGCCTCTCAAAGACAGTCCAGTGAGTCCGTACCTTTGCATAATTTAGAAATGGCTAAATCATCTGCGCGAAATGTAATGTTACCTGTAGAGAATATTCAAGCCCCACTAGGTCTAAAAACTCTTAGGGATCACTTTATGCCCAACAGTTTTAATCCACCCTCCTGTATCCAAATCCCACATATTGAGAATCTCATTTACGAGATTAAGCATGCTACCATTCAGATGCTTCCTACTTTCTATGGGTTAGATAGAGAAAACCCATACGACCATTTGCAGGAATTCTTAGGGATCTGTTCTACTATTAGAATTCAGGGTTTCCATCCAGAATCCCTGAAACTATTTCTATTCCCGTTCTCCCTAAAAGATAAGGCCAAACATTGGCTTTGTACTCTCCAAACACCTGTCCCTATCATTACTTGGGAACAGCTTCAGAAATTATTCCTGTCTAGATTTTATTCTGTTGGTAAAACTCACCAAATGCGACGAGGTATAACAAACTTCGTCCAACATGAACAAGAATCTTTTCATGAAGCCCGGAAAAGAATGAAAGAACTGCTAAGGTTATGCCCCCATCATGATGTACCTAAGTGGCAAATCATAGAGTCTTTCGTTAGAGGTCTAACTGAGGGTGACACGCAGACTGTGAAATCTGCATGTGGGGGAGCAATATTTAGTAAATGAGAGGATGAAATGTGGGCGTTATTTGAAGCATTGAGTGAGGATTCTTTCCACATGGCCTCAATGTCTTTAGGTAACCGTGATGATACCATAGTGAAGAAAATTCCTCCCAAAAAGGGTGGTATTTATGATGTGGATCCCCAAGCTTTGGCAAACAAGCAAGTAGAGGCTTTGTCTCAGAAACTTGACCAATTAATAGCGGCACAAGGGTAATCTTCTAAAGCCCATGTGAAACCTGTCAACTTGGTGTGCAATATTTGCACTGACCCTTCTCACGAGACCCTGTATTGTCTCATGGCGGGACAGTACCCAGAGTTTGTCCAAGAGCAAGTTAATGCTGCTCAAGGATATGCACCACCTAGGAATGACCCATATTCCAATTCTTACAATCCTGGGTGGAAGACTCACCCAAATTTCCAGTGGTCTAGTCAACCGAGAGGGTCCAATCCTAGTCAACCTGCGAGACCCACATATAGCAGTAACCCTGCTGTTGTTCAACCCTATAGACCACCACAGATGCAACCCCAGTACCCAAGCTATGGTGCTCCTCAAGCACCTCCACCCCATTATCAGAGTCAAGTTGTGACTCAACAACCACCACAACCTCTAAGAACGCCTGGTTTTGAGGAACAAGTCTTAGCTACCCTGAAAAGTCTAGAGGCTTCTGCACAACTCACTCATTCCCATTCCTAATCAATCTCAAAATTAGAGACCCAAATGGGCCAACTAGCGGCTTCTTTTAGTCGCAAAGAGGAGGGAAAATTTCCAGGTCAGGCTGTTGCAAATCCTAAGGGGGCTTTTGTATCTGAGAGTTCTACTTCTCAGAACCCTCAATGTAACGAGGATGTTAAGGCTGTTAGAGTCTTGAGAAGTGGGAAGGTGGTAGACAATAAAGTTGGGGAGAAAAAGAGAGAAAAAGAAAAAGAACCTGCACAAAAGAAAGCGTCAGAAGCTTCGAGGGATAACTTTCCTACAGCTTTAGACGATCCATTGGCATCTTACGTGCCAAAAGCCCCTTTTCCATCTGCACTTATAGCACTTGAGAGGAGAGCTAAGAAAGGGGCTAGCATGGCTGATATGTTAGAGGTTTTTAAAAGTGTTCATATAAATCTACCTCTATTAGATGTCATTAAACAGATTCCTTCCTATGCTAAATTTTTGAAGGAAATGTGCACACAGCAACGCAAGGAGCGTGTTCATTTGTCCAAAACCATAACTCCTGTGGACATAGCTAGTGCTGTGTGTCAATTCCAAGCTCCAATAAAGAGAAAAGATCCTGGAACGCCAACTATACCTTGCTTCTTAGGAAGTCATTACATTGATAGAGCGTTAGTTGATTTTGGCGCAAGTGTGAATATACTTCCGTATTCAATTTATGCCAAAATGGAGCTTGGAACACTCCAAACCACACCTACTATCCTCCAATTTGCAGATATGTCCACTAAGGTACCTAGAGGGATACTGCATGATGTTTTAGTAAAGATAGATTCTTTTGTCTTTCCTGCAGATTTAATCGTCTTGGATATGGAGCCCGTTGATATTAATAGGCCTCAAATCCCGATAATAATAGGAAGACCTCTTTTGGCAACTGCAAATGCAGTCTTTCACTGTAGGACTGGCATATTGAAGGTGTCGTTTGGAAATATGAAAACAAGGCTGTAAGTTTACAGTGCAGCTAATCAACCTCATAACTTTGAGGATTGTTCTTTTGTAGATATCATAGATAAGGTGGTAGAGGAAGCTACACCTTATCTTCTGTCCAAGGACCCGTTAGAAACATGCCTTAATTATTTTGGGTTCGAGGACCATGACCTGGAACATTCATTCATGGAGGTGAATCTTGTCTTAGATTCTACCTCCTCTGCAGGGAAATTGCCTTGGAGACCTAGGGTCGAGCCACTTCCGTCCATTGCTAGTGTCCCATCCCCCACGTCTTTTGAGTCTCCATCGCAACTTAAGTTAAAGCCTTTGCCGGCTAATCTCAAGTAAGCCTTTTTGGGTAGTAGTGACACCTTGCCTGTTATAATGTCATCTACTCTGAATTTAGAACATGAAGGTAAGCTGTTATCAGTTTTGAAAGAGCACAGATTAGCCATAGGATGGTCGGTTGCTGATTTAAAGGGTATAGACCCGTCAATCTGCCAGCACCGAATCCATCTTGAGGAAGGTGCAAATCCTTCAAGGGATGCCCAACGTAAGTTAAATCCAAATATGAAAGAGGTAGTTAAAAATGAAGTTTTAAAATTGTTGGATGCGGGTATCATTTACCGAATTTTTGATAGTGAGTGGGTTTCCCCTACTCAATTGGTTCCTAAGAAGTCTGGGATTACAGTGATAGCTAATGAGGAGGGTATTCTAGTCCCTACAAGAGCTACCACTGGTTAGAGAGTCTGTATAGACTATAGAAAGTTGAATTCCAAGACTAGGAAAGACCACTTCCCACTGCCTTACATTGACCAAATTCTAGAGAGGTTATCTGGGCAAAGTTTTTATTATTTCTTAGATGGCTATTCTGGGTATAACTAAATAGCGGTTTACCCTGAGGATCAGGAGAAGACTACTTTCACCTGTCCATTTGGGACTTTTGCTTTTAGGCGTATGTCTTTTGGCCTATGCAATGCCCCGAGCACTTTCCAAAGATGCATGACTTCTATTTTTTCTGACATGATAGGAGAATATTTGGAAGTGTTTATGGATGACTTTTTAGTCTTCGGTCCTTCTTTTGATGAATGCCTTTTTAATCTCTCAAAAGTCCTTAAGAGATGCTGTGAGACTAATCTTGTACTAAGCTGGGAGAAGAGCCATTTTATGGTTCGTGAGGGCATCGTGCTTGGGCACATAGTTTCTGGTAAGGGGATAGAGGTGGACAAGGCTAAAGTTGACTTAATTGCTAAATTATCTCCTCCCACTACTGTTAGAAAAATCCGGTCCTTTCTTGGACATGCAGGATTTTACAGGCGTTTTATGAAAGACTTTAGCAAAATAGCAAAATCAATGTGCAATCTGTTTGCTAAAGATGTAGATTTTAATTTTGATAAAGCCTGTTTAGAGTCCTTCAATAAGTTGCATTTAATGTTGACCTCGGCACCTATCATACGAGCTCCTGATTGGTCACTTCCTTTCGAGCTGATGTGTGATGCCTCCGATTTTGCTGTGGGGGCAGTGTTAGGTCAGAGGGTAGATAAGGCCCCGTATGTTATATACTATGCAAGTAAAACCTTAAATGATGCTCAGTTAAATTGCACTACGACTGAGAAAGAAATGCTTGCCGAAGTTTTTGCACTTGACCAATTCCGATCCTATCTTTGGGGATCGAAGACCATAGTGTACTCAGATCACGCCGCTTTGCGGTACCTGCTCTCTAAAAAAGAGACGAAGCCTAAACTAATTAGGTGGATTCTCTTACTGCAAGAATTTGATTTTGAGATCAGGGATAAAAAAGGGTCTGAGAATGTCGTTGCAGACCACCTTTCCAGTATAGTAGTTGAAGAAGAGAGTGACCCCACGCCTATTAGGGATTCTTTCCCTGATGAGCAGCTTTTTGCCGTCACTCATTCTACTTTACCTCGGTATGTTCATATTGTGAATTATCATGCCACAGGCCTTGTACTATCTCTTTGGTCCAAACAGGAAAATGATCGGTTCTTTTCTCATATAAAATTTTATTATTGGGAAGACCCTCTTCTGTTTAGGTACTGTGCTGATCAGGTAATACGTAGGTGTATCCCGGAAGGTGAGATGCAAGACGTTTTGAAGTTCTGCCGCACTTTAGCATGTGGAGGACACTTTAGCGGGAAAAAGACATCCGCTAAAGTCTTGCAGTGTGGGTTCTACTGGCCCACTCTTTTTAAAGATGCTTTGGACTTTTGCAAGTCCTGCCAGAATTGTTAGAGAATGGGTTCTATGTCTAGAAGGGATATGATGCCTCTTAACCCTATTTTAATAGTCGAAATTTTCGATGTTTGGGGCATCGACTTCATGGGACCTTTTCCTATTTTGCATGGGTTCGAATATATCCTAGTGGCTGTAGATTACGTGTCTAAATGGGTAGAAGCAGTAGCCACTAGGACTAATGACCATAAGGTGGTGTTGAAATTCCTCCAAGAAAACATTTTCTCTAGGTTTGGGTTTCCAAGGGCCATCATCAGTGATGGAGGGTCACACTTTAATAATTGACCTTTTGCAACTTTAGTAGCTAAATATTCTATCACTCACAAGGTTGCAACCCCGTATCATCCTCAGACTAGCGGGCAAGTGGAGGTATCGAATAGGGAAATTAGCATATCCTCGAAAAAACTGTCAGGCCCGATCGTAAGGATTGGTCATTGTGCCTAACTGACGCATTGTGGGCCTATAGGACTGCATTTAAAACCCCTATTGGTATGTCTCCGTACCGTTTAGTCTACGGCAAACCTTGTCACCTCCCTGTCGAGCTAGAACACAAAGCACTTTGGGCCATTAGGAAATTCAATTTTGAAATGAAGGAAGGGGGATCCCACCGCAAGCTTCAATTAAATGAGCTCAGAGATTAGGAACGAGGCTTACGAAAGTTCTAAAATCTCTAAAGCCAAAATGAAAGAGTTTCATGATAGACACGTCAATAGAAAATCTTTTGAACCTAATTAGAAGGTGTGGCTGTTTAACTCCAAATTGAGGCTATTTCCTGGTAAGCTTAGATCTCGCTGGGATGGACCCTTTGTGGTGACTAGAGTTGCTCCTCATGGTGTTGTTGAAATTAGAAATCCTCGAACTGGTTTGTCCTTCTCTGTGAATGGACAAAGGCTTAAGTCGTTTATTGAGGGTATAGCCGATAGTGAGGGCATTAGGGATGGTTTGGTAATTGAGTCTGTCAGTTTGGAAGACCCAACCTATCATTTTGACTAGAGTGGAATTTCACGTCTGGCTATAGACGTTAAACTTAGTTTCCCCCCCACCCATTTCCCTTGTACTTACAGGTTATTCTGGTCGTGACATCCTTGCAACATTGAGGACAATGTCTACTTCTAGTTGGGGAGGGGTTGTATATTTTATTTTCTGTTTTGATTTATTTATTCATTTAAATTTTTTGATTTATTGTTTCTATTTCTGTTGCACATATTATACTATTGGTTTGTATAGTTATTGATTGTATAGATTTTATAAATAAATACGTTGTAACTGTGAGTTTTATTCCTTCATTTATATCATATCTATTTGTCTATTTTCGATACATTAAATGTAACTTTACTGTGATTAGCCTGTATTCAACTCTTACACATGCACGAACTTGGTTTAATCTTCATATTTTGCAATTGGAATATCTGATGAAAACCTGTTTATAAAGTGGAGACTGACGACAAATAATGCAAATTTTGAACCATTCGATCATTTTTGGGACTAAATTATTCATCATTTCAGTTCAGTTCTTGGTTATTGCTTATTTGTTATATCTTGCGTAAATGCTTAATTCGTGCGTATTTTATAATGCAAATAACGTGCTAATCAATCGAGAATATTGTGCAATTTTTGAAAAATGATTTAAGGCCCTTTTTTGAGTCTTTGTGCCTTGTATATTATTGCTAGAGTATAGGACCCCCCGTAGTACCCTAATTGAGCCTAAAAGTTGCCAAATTTTTCGATAACTTAGCAGCCGTAGGTAACGAGGTGTCTCTGATACAGTAATGTGTATTAGGTTGTCAGAATATATTGAAAAAAAAAATAAAAAATAAAAAATATTCAAAAAATTCAAAAATCCAGTTTCGCTATCGATAGCCAATTCAAATTAAAAATAAAAAATAAAAAACCCAATTCGCGGCAGAACCTCTTTGGCTATCGATAGCGAAACTTCGCTATCGATAGAGAAGTCGTAACTTCGACTGTAACCAGCTTCCCCGCGGCATTTTTTCTCACTTTTCACCTTTAACCCACCGGAAAACTCCATTCCACCACCACTGTCACCAACTTCGGTGCGCTCCGGCGAGCTTTGTTATTCCGGCGACCCCTCTTAGCTTCACTAACACATCCATAAGCAAGTAAGCTTCATTAAAAGCTTTTGTTTTTGAATTTATAAAACTTGATATGTGGGATGATTATGGGGTTTTGATTTGGGTATTACGACAGTGGTTGGGTGATTTTATTGAGTATAGTTGCATTTCTGGAAGTTGTGGTGGTGCTGCTGAATAGTGCCCGGATGTTAGGCCAGTGCAGAGTTGTGAATAAGTTAAATTTTTAGTTTGAATAGTTTGATTCTTACTGCTTTGTTTATCTACTGATTGTGGGTCTATCTGCTGCTGTGGGTGTGTGTATAAATTTCTGTACAGAGCCATGGTTCATCTCAAGACGACTAGTAAGCCCCGCGAGAAGGGCGTGGCATTTCAGGAGCCTACTCCGCCGTCACAGAGACCGAGGAGGTCTACAGCCACTGGCAGGGGCAAGGCCCAGCGTACAACGCCTGATTCATCGGACAGTTCTGAGTCCGACGTGCCACCAGCCCCCGTTCAGAGACCCTCTTCTAGAGGGCAGTCGTCTACTCAGCCACCAGCGAGTGCGCCTCCGACGAGTTCACATTATGTGGAGGAGGTGTTTGATTTTGAGCACCCTGAGATTGGCGAGACCGACGAGCCTCGCATGACTCGAGACTTCGAGGGTTTCACACACACAGAGGGAGGGCCGAAGAAATTACCTACCCCTCGTGCTCCGAAGCCGTGGCCTGTAGTTCTCGCAGCGAAAAATTTTAATGTCGAGCACTACGTCAACCCAAAAGCCTTCAAACATAAAGGCATGCTTGTAGAGACACTTCAGGATAGACACCTCAGCACCTGGCTGAGGAAGGGCGCAGGCTACATAACCAATGTGGTACGACAGTTTTACACATCCGCCCATATGGCAGAGGATCAGCACCAGATGCTTAGAGCCGAGATTGGACGCCACATTATTGAGATTACCCCGGACGACATCGTTACCTACTTAGGATGCGAGCGTCCGATGACTGCCGAGATTGAGAGCAGTTATTTGGAGTTGACAGAGAGTCAGTGTGCAGATATGGTGTGTGTGGACCGCGCTCTGTTTGACGGACTTCATTTCACGACCGGGAACATGCACCCATCCTACGCAGCAATGAATAAGCTGCTTTACTGCAATTTGAGAGCGAGGGGCACTGATTCTCAGATTCCCATGGAGTCTGTGCGGCTGCTATTAAAGTTTCTCAGCGACCACGAGATGGACATCGCTTTACTGATTTTCAGCGAGATCCGCACTTTTATTTTTACGCAGCCGCGCAACAACATACCGTACCCCCGGATGATTACAGCGTTTGCTTTGGGTGCGGGTGTTGAGTCTGATGAGCCGCTTAGGTGGGGTGAGGGACCTATCACTCCCACCACCATTGCTAGGAGTATG
>JAESVK010000475.1:1420052-1453537 GCA_017140935.1 Hamamelis virginiana | reverse complement strand
GTATAAAGTCTGTTGACCCATCAGAGCCTGCTCCAGCTTCTACCACTCAGCCATCAGCTACTCCAGCTCCTACTACTGCTGCACCTGCTCGTCTAACTACATCATCTGCCAGTTCTCAGGACTTGTTACTTCAGGTCTTAGAGGGGCTGAGATCAGTTATGGAGACTCAGCAGTTACAGTCTGCTCAACTGGAGAGACAGTCTGCACAGCTCAGAGTTATGTGGAGACGTATGGACGGCGAGCCGATTTCTGAGGCCGACCGAGCATTATTTGATGAGCCACAGCCCACAGCTGGAGTTGACATCCCACCTGGGGATGATAAGTTATCTGATGAGGCCCGCGGTCAGCACGAGGATGAGATGAGGGCAGATGTTGAGATGAGGGATGATGCTCAGTCTTGAGTCTGGGTTGTTCTTTTTGGAGTTATAGTTGTTCTTTTTGGTTAGAATTTTAAGTTGTTACAGGGTTAGTATAGGGTATTTAGGATGGTTTAGGGTAGTAACCTTGAACATATTATGAACCATCCTAATTTTGCAGTCTCAAAACTTCTTCTGTTACAAACCAAATACATTACAATCCTATAAAGTCCTTTTTGATTTCAAAATTATGTGCACTATTCTCTTGTGATTACCTGTTTATTTAAGTTTTTAATTATGTATGAACTGCATCTATGCATATATAACTTCATTATTTCATCTTCCATTGGTCATTTATAGAGCTTAATGTATGAGTATTATACTTGTATATATCCATTTGGGACTCTGGGTTACTAACCTTTTCAGAGCGAACATCTTTTGCGAGTGACCACCAGTGAGGATTTGAAGTTGAAACTTATTTAGGGATAATTCTCGTACTCTTATTGCGTTTATTTTTTATTCTATCAAGTTCACCTTCACTACACGTTGAACACTTGCTAATTACCTGTTAAAAATAGCATTTTCTGTGTTTAAAATTTTCAAATATGATTTGATATATCTGTAGATGAAACTCTTGATGTGTACATAGTATTGTTTATTCTTTAAATTCTTTATCCCATGATTCTTTTATTCTTTCATGTTTGTGGGTACCATTTTCTGCAAACCCTCACGAGACTACACTCGTCCACTTGGGGGTAACTTAGTGGTTTAATAGGCTTGTTGCATACGCTAAATGCAATCGCGATTCCCTGCGAAAGTGGCCTTTTCAATTTCTAGTTTTAGTTTGTCGTCTTTAGAGTATAGCTATTTGCTAAGAGACTGGCAAAACCTAAGTTGGGGAGTGTGATTGTATCACAATCATGCTTTCAAATTATGGTATTACTGTGTTCTCTTATATAAATAGTTGCGTAATAATATCTTGTTTTGTATAAAATCTGTATAAATTGGTTAAATTCTCTTTTTCAAGAAAAACTGTGCAGATTATATAAATACGAAGTCGTCACCCATAAAGTCTTAATTATCGTCACAAGTGAGAAGCATTTCATAAAGATTAGCGATAGCCAATGAAGTGCGAAAGGCTGTAAAAGAATTTCTGCACATTCAAAGCAAAGAGCCAACATGACTATCGATAGCCAAGTCTCGCTATCGACAGACCTTCTATCGATAGCCAAACTTCGCTATCGATAGACCCGAGGCGGCTGTGGGCTATTTTAGATATTTTGAGATATTTCAAGGGCATTTTTGTCTTTTGCAATTCCATTCTATAAATACACGTGTATGGGTGACTTAAAGAGGGTTCATGACTTTTGCTCTGAATCATTACTTTGTCCTTTTTAATAGACTTCATATTACAGTTCAATTCTATTTTTTATTCGGTCATTTACTTTTTTAGCACTTTTCTACTTTTCTGCAATTTTTCCTTTAATGCATGGCTCAATTCTCATTTGAGAATTGTTCTTTACTTATTCAGTCTTTAATTTCTGCAATTTTCCTTTTTAATACATGGCTCAATTCTCACTTGAGAATTGTTCTTTACTTTTACTGTCATTTTCTTTATTTACTTCAGCACTTTTCTTTATTTACTTACGTCATTTTCTTTATTTATTTAAGCCATTTTCTTTATTTACTTACGCCATTTTCTATATTTATTTAAGCCATTTTCTTTATTTACTTACGCCATTTTCTTTATTTCTTTCAGTCACTTTTTCTTTGTTTCTTCAGTTATTTACTTTCTGCTTTTATTTTACTTTTTCCATCCCGTGACCCCTTGGAGCTTGTCATGGATAAAGGATATTCTCCTCCATTGATGTGTAGCTAATACTCCAAGCTTGGGTGAGGATGAAGTTGGATTCTTTATGCAATTCTATTTTATAAACATCCCTTTATTTGTATTATGTGATTGCATGGTTGTGAAGGTTTACCGCACACTATCGCTAAATATAATATAATATAATTGTATATCTATGATTGCAATTATATAATTATGTAATGGTACTTATTGGGATGAATAACAAACTAGCATGCTTTATCCCCATTTAAGGTGGATAGTGATATTCCATTCCTTTTCAAGGATAAACCTGCCGGTCCTGTTATTCGTCATCTCTTGTAGTTGGATGAACCACCATACATAATTACTATATTGTGGATTTTATAACTAAATTGCATATTTGATATTCAATGGACCTCTCACCCAAGTTCCGCTCATTCCATTAATTAATCGCGTTTTTAATCAGTTTTGTTAAATTTAGTAATTCTGCTTCAACCCAATTGAAGCTCTTTTCACCACCAAATTAAATTGACACTATTCTTTCACTTTAATTAAATCTAATAGTTTCTCATTTTAAATCTACATATTTCCCAGTGGTTCGACACCCGTGCTCACCAATCGCAATTGAATTGAGATTAACAAACACGCGGTTTTATAAATATATTAATCTTGATCATTAACAAGGAATAATCTCCCTTGTTCCCAGACGATCACTCATGCATCACTATTATCATTGTTAGTCAAGAATGATATTTCTACTCAGCATTCAAATGCTCACAGCTGCCTTTCATACAGCAGATTCTCAAGATAGTGTAGCAGGATTACCGGAACAGAGAGTTTTTCCCACTGTGCTAGGCTGGTTGGTGTTTTGGGCGTTGGTTCTGAAAAATAGGTAGTTGTTTACTTTAGACAGTTGACTTTGTATCTTAGTACTGTTTTATTATTTACCTATGTGTCAGGGATGTTGGCACTCTATATTATGCATTAACTTATCTATGTATCGCACTAGACGAATCAGGGACATATGTATGAAACATTATTGCATTTCATACTTGTTATATGTATTATCCTTTATGCCCTAGTATGGAAATATAAATTAACATATCAGGTTGTATCTTCATTTGACACGTGTTAACCTGCCCAGGAGAGTCCTCAGTAGCGTCAAATCGGGGCGTTACATAAAATAAGTTACTTTTAGTTCCCAAAAGCATAGTGTGTGCTTGGGTAAAAAGAGAAAAATAGAAATAAGTCAAAAATGTGTTTTTTGTGCTTATTTGAATAAGCACATACCCACATCCTTCTCATAAAAGAAGCATATTTTCATTAATAAAATTTGCAAATGCCAAATTTGCCCCTGTAGCATGAACTTCAATAAAAATTGTTCCCTCCGTGTCCCAAACTTTAAAACCCTCTTTACCTTTATATATATATATATATATATTAATATTTATATTTATATGAAGCATAGTTAACCTTTATATTAATATTTATATGAAACATAGTTAAATTTACTAGCTTATTTATAATTTTATTATAATTAAGTTTATTTATAATTCTATTGCCAAGTAGGAAAATAAAGAAGTATTGTGCAAGTAGGGGTGTGCGCAAGTCAGGTGGGGGCAGGTGGAGAGTAAAACCGTCAACCAACCTGCCCTTAGCGGGTGGCTAATCCTCTCACCCGCCAACCAACCCGCCTACCTCAATAACCAGCAGATTGGTTAAATATATGGTAGATTTCATCCGACATGTTAGGTGGATTGAGCGGGTAAAGTATTACTTTTTTTTTTAAATAAACATCTAAAGTTTCTAAAACCTTTTTAATAAGCAAAGACGCCTCAAATATGTATCTAACAATGCAATATTGTGTTATTTAGTAATTAAACTATAATCCAAATAATCCTTATAACAATAGAAGCTACTAACTAGATACATAATAATAAAGGTTCTTTGTTATTAAAAAAATCTTAAAAACTAACATATGGTTTTGCATTCAAAATTGAAAGCATATTCAACAAAATAAGTGCATCTTAAAATTATCACAATAAATATCTCTAAAGAAATAAAAAATAGTCAACTTACAATGATATTCAATTAAGAAAAAATATGAGGTAGTGATGAAATTTATTTTATTTATTTATATACATATTGTTGGCGGATGGGGTTGGGTCTAGGGCGATTTATCTGTTAGAGGTATGCCCTAAAACCAATCCTAAAGGACATATCAATTTCATATTATATTACTTTGAAGGTACAACTTGTCGTGTATATTTAAATATATATATGATAAGGTTCATGAATAAATGATAAGAGAAATATGTATCTCAAGTTGTTGAGATATGGAGACTCATATTTCTCATACACATTTATTCTAAATAAGTTCCTGCTCATAGGTTTATTAAAGTGGATATTTAATAAACCATCAAGTGTAGCACACATTTAAACTTGCTCCAATGGGAGGATAGGTAGTTTTTCTTATCGGTGTAGTGACACTATAGTTAATCTACGGGTGCATATTAGAGAATATGTACACTGAACATGGTCTGTAAGGATATTCTTATGAATTTTAAGTCAAAAGAATATTCTTATGTTATGTCCATTAATTTGGTAATCCTTAAACCTGAGACACCATAGCTGATGTCTGTCTTATGCTTGAGTTGTTAGGGTTTGATAGTGTCTTGTACAGCCTTAACTTTAAGGATGTAATCGATACTCATTGGCTCTAATAAGTTATGCATGAAGATAGATGAGTAGTCAATAAGGAATCATCACTCGTTAATATGAGAGAGAATGTCAGGGTTCGTTCACAAAGATAATTCTCAGTTGAATTCCATGGCCATGGTGATAGATGAACTATGAAAAAGTTTCATTAGGTTCATCTTATTGAGAATTATATTTTGTAGAACATATAACAAGTTGCTAAGATAGGGTTTGACTTAATAACCATGCCCAATTATTTTAACAGTGACATTAGGGGATGAAGGATTAAGTAACATGAAGGGTTCACATAGTTCTACTATTCACCCACACCTAGGGCACGTCATGACACGTTGCTAGACGTCACTCATGACTCATGACTAGTGAAAGCCTAATGATAAGTGTTATCATTGAGGACAAAATTGGAATTGTTCCAATTGAACCATAAATAGAAAGTTTCTATTTCGGGAACATGAAATGTGTAACACCCCTCCATAACCATACCCAATTTCGGGGTGTTACGCACGCAGACACCTAGTGCTTATCTCTTCAAAAATCTCTGGTTAATATTTTAATAAGATTTTTAAAAGCGCGGAAGTCTTAGAAAACCAGAGTATTTATATAAAATTTTTTTTTGATAAGCACAAAGTACTATCTGGGGTCAAAGTACCATCCCGTAAAGTACTTTCGATAAAACTTAATATTACATAAAACTTAAGTACATATAGAGTCCACAGATTCTTTTACATAATATTACACACCAAAACAGGAATAACAAAGCCCAATATCAGACTGACAACTGCTACTATAAGAGCCCAAACAGGTAGACTTGAGCCCATCATTATCTCCAATTCTTTACTCGTTCGGTGGCCCTGTGGGGGGGGGAAATATAAGGGGTGAGCAAAACCACTATGCTCAGTGAAGTTTTCTAATATTTTATGCTGCATAATTACCTTAAAGGATGTAAAACATTCCATATCACAATTTCAGAATGAGTAAGCATCATCATTAAGCAAATATATATATTGATCAAATCATTGCTTAATCCCCAATCGAGTCATTCTCATAACAATCCAACATGCTTAATGCATATGACAGGTATATTATGCAATGCTCTTATGCAATCATACCTGCGAGGCTCTATTTTGCTTCTTACCTGCAAAACAAAACTTCACTGATGGCTATCTCATTTTAAGACTCGCCATCAACGACAACAGCATACCTCACTGCATGTATATCACCTGACTCCGCACCGAGCCAACCCCTCACTGGGCCAATACTGGTGTGGCCTCACCAGGATTGTTCTTGCTAAACGGCCGCCCCTCACTGGGCCAATCCCATTACTAGGATTACAAATGCTCAATTTAGCAAGGGTGATATATTAGTGCACTAACTGTTTCCAGGATCTATAGTCCATCGGTCGTATTCCAATTCCTCGATTCCACAGTTCATAATATGCATGCCAATTATATCAATGCTATGCATATGTCATCATTTGTAACTGTGCTACAGTAACACTTCGTATTTCTCTAAATAACAACATTCCCTTTACTTGTAAGCGAAACATATGCGCCCATACACAAATGTCCACATGACAAGCGCCAGTTTAATTTTTCACGGGTTAGGTACCCCTTAAAAAATCCATGTTTGTTATTAGGAGATATATGATGTGTACTTATAAGCCCAGTCACTTTCACAAAACATCACAGCCACATGCCATATACCAATGTATTATGTTACAAGTATGGCATATATCTCATGCATATTTTTTATGCACAACAATTTATCACATGCATATTTTAATGCATAACAATTCTCCCATATGCATATATTTTTATGCATAATAATTCATCACGTGCATATATTTTTATGCATAACAATTTAACCACTTAAAATGACAACAACATATCTCTTAATTTACAGTAATCGCATGCTCAACTCTAAAAATAATTAAAATAATTATTTCACAGTTCATATGGTAAGAGAATATTAATCCTGGACTAATAATAATATTGTGCTTTCACACAATTGAGATCCACATAACCCCTATTTATCATCAAACACATTCACAAGTCTCACAGTATCCAATTTTTCCACCGAAATCAAATCGAGCAATTTTAAAGTATTATCAGGGGCCTAAATTTTCAATTAAAATTTATGTAGCTTAATTAAAATTTTTGTTTTAAAAGTCATAAAATATATTTTGTGAAACCCATAAAATTCTATTAAATTTTTAGGCCAATCAAGCACATATGCGGACTTTTAATAAAATTTAGTACATTAATCTCACTAAAAATTTGAAATAAAAATTATAGGGGCATGTTCAAACTTAGATTTTTCTCACCAAGAATATCAAAATTTCTTTGCAAATAATAATAAGAATTCAATTGCATCAATTTCTACCAAATTACAAATTTTCAGATTTTTCTGATAAAACTCGGACTTTTCAGGAATTTATTCTCACAAAATTGTCACACCAATTCCAGTCCAAATATACTAAAATTTATCCCAACATCATTATTAGTCCAATTTGAACTAAAACATGTATTTTTACATAGCCATGCGTAAAATTAAGAGACCATGCAAAATTATCTAGTGTAACTAAATCTTAGATACACAAGCAATATACCCACTAAAAATTCATGCAATTAACCCAAATCAATTCATCAATTAAGGTAAAAATAAAGCATAAAAGAGTAGGAACTTCACCCCAAATTAAAATTGATAAGCCACTTGACTTGAATTTGAGAAGAATTTGGAGAAATTTCTCAAAAATTTTGCTTAGACTTTCACTTTCTCTCCCTAGGCCGTACACTCTCTCTCTCCTCTATTTTTTTCTCTTGGCCGAATAGCCTTCTTTCTCCTCTTCCTAATTCGGTGGTCCAACAGCCCCTCAATTGTTAATCTCTTCTTCAATTTATAACTTCAATTAAGTATTACAACTCATGAGAATTGAGTGGAAATTGGTGAGCCATGCAAGGTGACACCTTGCTAAGGCTTGGCAAAGTCTCATGGTGCCACTTAGCACCTCAAATGAGGTGGCTCACTACATGGCTGCCATGTGGCAGCCCACTAAGATGCCACTTGGCACTTTTGCACAATAATTTATCCCATGTCACATGGGTCCATGCTAATGCCCTACATCCTACACTCAAAACCACTTATAAAATACCACTTGACATTTATTATTTATGTCCCTATGCATTTTAATATACCCAAATTTATTAAATTGGGGACATAATAATTAGGAACACAAAATAATTAGGAACACAAATTAAACATTACACAAAAATAAACTAGCACAAAATTAATAGGCACACATAAAATTAATTAAATTCATGCTAGGCTAACATAAATTAATTTAATTAAATTCATGCTAGGCTAACATAATTTAAATTAATTAAATCGCCAACCTAAATTAAATTAACTCAATTAAAGTGAAAGGGTCTCACAAAATGTCCCGGTCCACTACTAGATTGGGGTGAACCCAATGGGTCACACACAATAAGACTCAAGAGAGCTCTTTAATTTATGAGAGTGGTAAGTTTCTAATATAAAGTAACTTATAAGGTCTCTTTAATTAATAGTTAATTAGGGAGGACCAAGTTGCAAAATATAGAAACCCTAGAATTTGCTATAAATACAAGGGGATAACTGCATGCTAGCACTAAGCCCACTTAACCTTAAAAATAGAAGATGAGGCTATCATCACTTTCACCCTCCCATGTGGTCGTGACCTAGGGACTCTCCTATGGCCGTGATTTGCCTTCTCTCCCTCTTAAGCTTGGTTTTGATCAAGTGTTGATCAAACGCAAGAAAGTTCAAGAGTCTTGGGTTCGTGTGGATACCGTTGGAGGCTTCATACTTTTGGAGCTCGGATGCGATCGAGGTTTACATCAAAGGCAATCATCAAGTAAGTATATTTAAAGTTGTTTAAATATTGTTCTTGATTTATATTCATGGTTCGATGTTTGTTTGAATCTTGGCATGGTTGTGATTTAAGAAATCAATTTTATAAAAAAATTTTATGCGATGTTTTCCTTCCGCTGCGATTCTTTGATCACAACCTATCATTATCACCTCTATATCCGCCAACCGTACCAACTCGCCAAAAATGTATCAAATCCATTCAACTCAACCTGCCTAACCATTGTAACCGTGGGTTGCGGGTCAGGTCAGGTCCCGGGTTGGACGGGTTTTTGAACACCCATATTTGCAAGAGTAATAGTGTCAATTCAAGATTATAAGCAGCTTTATCATATGGTATCCAAACGGTCAGTAATGGTACTTTTAACGTCAAATGCACTTTTAAAATACAGTTTCCAAACAAAATTGAGTTGTGTTTCTGCTTAAAGTGGTGTTTGGCGTAGCTTTTGGGAGGCTCAAAGTGGACTTCCTAGTCTTAAAAGTCATTTTGGGAAAAAAAATTGTGCATTTGGTGAGTTCGACTTTTATAAAAAGTCAATTACTATGATGTCAATTTACGATAAGTGAAAATTTTTTCTTTTTAAAACCTATGTTTGTAAAAAGAACAACTTCTACGCTTTTTAATGCAAAAGGACTTTTAAAATATGTATTTGCCAAACACCATTTTTCTTCTAAAAGACTTTTTAAAAAGACTAACCTAAGAATCACTTATTTAAAAATGACTTCTATTTGCAGGAAGTTATGCCAAACGCTACCTTAATAGATTTTTGCTTCTCTTTTGCTTCTGCTTTAAAAGAATAAGTAGAAGCTATCCCAAATGGGCTTGCTAGCAGAGAAAGAGAAGAGCTAAGAATTGATACCCTTTTCGATAGAAAACCAGGAAAGATGCTAAAGACAGGAAGGTCGCAAGTCAAATTGAAAGTTTAAAGGAGAAGATGAGGATAATGCAACGGATCAACACTCATGGCACTACAAGTTTTTTCGAACTTGTGCTTTTTCCTTGACACGATGCTCACCTCAAGGCGAGGCAGACAGTAGTGCCTGGGGCTTAAAAAAAACAGGCAATAATCCTTTAGGGCCTACGTCTAAGATTAGAGACTTACGTCCTATGCGTGTCTTTTGCTCTTTTACGCTCCAATTTCTAAAATTTATGTCCAATAAAAGTGTGGTTTCTTACATTAAAATCATAATTAATAGTTGTTAAGAAGTTTTTTTTTTTAAATTAATAACTTATTAGTGGTTGATGATTAATAATAAAAAATAAAATCTAATAATAAAGAATAACAAAATTAAACAACAATTAAAACAATTAATAAGTTAGGATTTTTATTGGTTTGACAGTAGTTATTTCTGTTAGAAACCAGGATTCAACTCAATAACTTAAGTTACCAAGTGGAGGGTCTCTAGAACTTATTAACCAAGCTTGGGTGGTGTGAGAAACCAATGTGGGACAAATCTTTCAACACTCCCCCTCGCGTACAGCCCGGATGTACGCGGGCGATGAAACTTTGAGCTAGAGATTTGGTAGGCCTAGGAGTTTCAGGATAAAGAGGCCCCCCGAGCATTGAGACATAGGATAGATACCGCATACAGCCAGGGTTGTACGCAGGTGGACGAAACCCCAATCCTGAGAATTGGTGACCCATGGGTTCGCGGTGAAAAGGGCCCCGGGCAATGATACGGGATTGAAGGGAATAAAAAATCTGAGCCCACTCAAGACCTAGTTCTGATACCATGTTAGAAACCAGGATCCAACTCAATAACTTAAATTACAAAGTGGAGGGTCTCTAGAACTTATTAACTAAGCTTGGGTGGTGTGAGAAACCAATGTGGGACAAATCTTTCAACAATTTCTATTGAATATTGGTTATGAAATTGAAATAGAAGAGGACAAGTGGGTGACAGGTGACTCAACTTTGGTGGGCAATCTCGTCGGTTTTCACTTCTCTTAATTTTTTTTTTTTTTGATTTTTTTTTCAATAAATTGTCTTGAACATAATCTATATCTTATTATTATTATTATTTTTGTAACAAATTTTACAATTTTGTACCTTAGGCTTTGTGCTTAATGTGTGGACGTAGGCTTAGTGCCGAATCACGTTAATATTGTTTGTTTGCTCTTTCTAACTCTTCATTTCCTTTTTTTTTTTTTTTTATTGAGCTTATTGTTGTATTCATTTGATTTCTGCACCTATAATTTTTGCTTGCTAAAAATTAGCTTAGGTTTGCCTTAGACATTATTCACCCCTCTAGTATGTCTACTTGGAATTACAACTACCAGCTATCATGGCCAGACAATATAAATCAAACTATGGTTACCTTTAGGAGGAATTTTGAGAAGGGAGAGGAGAGATGTGGGAGAGATTTAATAAGGAGCTTGCCAACTAATTTTTAGGAGGGATTTTAGGAAGTGGAGAGGAGAGACAGAAAATGACTTACGCTTGTTTTTGGAGTAAGATATTTTTTAGTCAAATTGGACTCTTTGACGTAAAGTTAATTACTTTACTTTTCAATTTTACGTTGTATGAGATATGCGTATTTACATGAATTTCATTTTCCTTTTTCCATTTTACGTTGAATTAAATGGAATTATAGAGAGATTTATACAAATAAATCCTAGCACTCTTGCACAAAGACAAATACAAATACAAAGTCTTCACATCATGAATTTGTATTCCTTATGCTTGGCTTTATCCTTGAACTTCAATGTCATTGCTCTTTAGAGACTATGCAATTGATCCACTATAACTTAGCTTTCAAGATCTTCCAATTCATGCTTTGAGCTTAGCTTTCCTTAACTAGCTTCGTTGTAGTCTTGGTTCATAATTAGCAAATTTACACTCAAATGCAAATTATTAGAACCACAATATAATATTTGTTATCATCAAAACATACGACAAAGTTGGATTGAAGCCATAAGTCTAACAAAGTATATTAACAATTAATACAATTTTTCTGCCAACTAGTTTTTTTTTTTTTTTTTGGGTCAAATTTTGCCAACTAAATTTTACATTCAATCAACCTTATATACTTGACTCTCTTTTGATTGATCATTATTAAAATTTCACTAAGAAAAAATTTAGGGATCTTGTATTAATTGTTAGGGATGTTTTATTAATAATACGGTTGGCCGGTAATTGGCACATTGTCAACCTCATATACTTAACCTTTTTTTTCAATCAACAATTATGAAAATTCAATTGGTTGAAATTTGGGGGGTGTGAATAGAGTATAGGCAAATAAAAAATAATTTATAAAAGGGATAGAGTGTTTTTGAAATCTTGAACTTTAGATAACTAGAATGCAAGCTAGAACAATAACTTAGCAATTTATATAGCAAATAAATAACTTGAAATGAAAGAGATTGAGTTAGAAAGATTAAAACACAAGAATTTAACGTGGTTCGGTCTCCGCCTAAGTCCACGCCTCAAGATCTCTGTCTCGATGATTAATCCACTATGGAGCTCCTTTAAGGTGGAGAAACATTTACATCTTTCTTTACAAGGTGGAAGACACTCACCCACAATCTACTTTCAAAGGTTGTAGATTCTCACCCACAATAGTTTCAGAAAACCCTTAAATCTCACAATAAATACAAGATGATTGAAGAACAATACAATAAATGCTTCAACAAGCAGATTTGTAATAAATACAAGTTCAACAAATGGCCTCTCAAAATGCTCAATAAATATAGCTCAAAGAATTTTCACAAAGAGAAGCTTGAATGATGAATGCTCACAATAAATGATTTCAATAAATAATGAACAATATTGTAGGTTGTTCATAAATGAGAGCAAGAGTATTATATATAGAGAACAAGGGTCAAAAGGGCTGTTTGAAATCCCTCAAGTCTGATTGGAGAAGATGGGAGTGGTTAGGGCTCATTTAATGCTTGATTTGCCTAAAAAAAAGAGTCGTTTTGAAGTTGCAGAGTCTTTAGTTGACAAGGACAATAGGGTTAGTCAACTATCGAGTAAAGTTTCAAAGCTATTTGGTTTCCCGGGCACGGTTAGTCGACTAGCTTAGTTAAAATCTTTTGAAACATTTCTGGGTTTCTTAGTCGACTGGGATAAAAATATTTAGTCGACTGGAAGCTTTAAAACTCACTTAGAAAAATTTCCGGGATCGATTAGTCGACTATAATAGAGGTCTTAGTCGACTAGCAGCTCTGCTTCTCAAACATGGCTTCTGACCTGCTCTTAGTCGACTGGGACAAGGGTCTTAGTCGATTAGGAAACAGTTAGTCGACTAGTCCATGATGTTTGGTCGACTAGCTCAAGACTTCTCAAAACATGGCCTCTGACCTACACTTAGTCGACTAGGACTAAAATGTTAGTCGACTAGAAAAGTTGAAATGCCAAAATCTTGAGTTTTTTAAATCTAAATCAACTTATAACACATGAACAAGTTAACTAAGGTTCAAGAGCATTTTTGGATAAGTTTGAAAACATTTTTCAAGCATGAATGCTAATGCAACATGAGTTAATAATGGTTTTCTTTTGAGCTATGCAATATTGAACACAATAGATGCCTTATATAATGTTCCTAACTCAAGGAGAGCAACTTGGCTTCAAAAAGATCTTCATAAGCTTTGTCTTCAAGTTGATCTTCAAGGTTTGAATTTCATGAGCTTTGATTGAATATGTTGCGCATTAAATTGTTTGAGATATGTTGATGAGCTCCAACAAGATATAACTTCAAATCTATGGAGACAACACTTAACCATTTGTTAGATATAAAGTATGGTTTAGTTATCATCAAAATAAGGTCAATGACCTTAGGGCTAACAAGGTGTTTTATTAAAAATTTGGTTATTCAAATTTGACAAAATTTTCAACCTCACACACACACACACACATATAGAGAATTGATCTATTGTTGTCTGGACTGTAAATACAAAATACGGCCTTCTTATTTTTGACCCTCAGATTAAAATCAAAGCATCCAATGGCTTAGAAAAGTTAGCTTTTTGCACAAAAAATGAGGTCTGGCCAAAAAGTCATTTTCCTCCCATTTCCTTTTTTCTCCCCTCTCTATCCACCCCATGTCTCTCTCCCCCTCTCATAAGTCACAAGCACATAGCCTGGCAACCTTCCGCCGCCGGTGTATGCGTCACTCTACCCCCCTTCTCTTCAATTTCTTAAACAAGATTAATTGAATGGACAAAATTTTAAATCCAAGCGTTGATCCAACTCAAGATATGAAGATTTACAGAAGGGAGAAGAAGAAGAAAAAAAAGAGAGAGAAAGAAATGAAAAAACAAAGTGAAAAACAAAATTAACAGTTTGAAAATTTGTGTTTTGGGTTGGTTTGGGTGGAAAATTGAACTAGGTATGCTAGGCATGCTTCATACTAGTGAGAGAAAGTAGAGAGACTGATAATGGTCGCCGTGAATGGCCGTTGGATTGTCGCTAGTGAGGGATGGGATGGGATGGTGCCGGTGAGGGAGAAATGTTAGAGAGAGAGGGAGTGCTTCCTGTCAGATAAATGGGGAGTGAGAGAAAGAGGCAAAAGGGGTGTTTATGGGGGGGGCATGTGCACTGATAGAGCATTAAATGCTTTTTTTCATTTTAAGCCATTGGATGATCAGATGTTGAAATCAACGATTGAGATTCATTTGGACCGTATTTTGCATTTTCACTCCATACAGTAATAGATCAATTCTCTCTCTCTCTCTATATATAAAGTGAAATATTCTAGTCAGCTATACCTTACTTTAACTAAAATCAGTTAAGAAATATAAGTCCTTGGATTTCTTTTTACAATGAATCATGCATTAAGTTAAAAGAAATCCAATGGTTTGGATTTCTTAACTGATTTTAATTAAAGTAAGGTATAGCCGATTAGAACACTTCTCTATATAAAAGAACAAATAATAAAATTGTTGTCGACTATAAAATTACTATGTTTGTTGGATTTCCATGAGAATAATATTATATTTTGTATGATATTGTAGTATGTTGCTCTCATAAGAATTAAAATAACAAATTTATACACATTTGTACTGGGTGTTTTGTTTTGTTTTGTTTTGTTTTTTTTTTTTTTTTTGGTGTTTAAAATGCTCGAAATTCTATTAATAACTTCAAAAGTATCACCTTCGACAATCAAATCCCACAAGCGCCACAAGCCCATTGTCCTTGGCATAACTCAAAGCAAAAATCACAACTATAGCCTTAACATAATTGAAATGCAATGGAAACACCATTGGTATTCTTTGAAACTACATCAAAAACCTCTCTTTTTTAGCCTTTGATAATCCCTCCAATCCTTGTACTTCACACTTATGATATGAAAAAATTATACCTATGAGCGTTTACTTAAGAATAGTGCTAAATGATTCACCACTTAATTAATATTTTTAAAACCATATAATATGTAAGTACTGTATAATTTCTACTTTTTGTGTTACACATATTAAATTATGTGGTTGACTCGTATCCGAAGAAACTATGAACTGGCCTGTTTGCATTAGTTTTACCTAAAATGATTTTTGGGGAACTATCTCTTCACATATCTCTTTAGAGTAATGTCCAAACCTACTTTTGACATATCAGAATTTTCATACTAGAAGTGATATTAGCAAAAGTTAGGATCCTTGCTTTGACCAGTCATCATATACCCCCACTTCCTCTAGAAGTGATTATCACCCATCTCTTTAGATCAATTGGAATTTTTAAGTTCCAAAACTGATACTAAGCAAAGCAATTTCAAACAGGACCTTAGCAGTGCTTGATCTTGAGAAGGGTTGTCTATTTTCTCTAGATCGGGTCTATTTTCTTCTCTATAGTTACAGGAAAGGAACTGTTTGTCTATTTTCTTCTTTGATGTAAAAGAGGGTTGCCTATTTTCTTCTTTGTAGTTACAAGCGTGGTTTATTTTATCATAAAATTTCATAGAATGGGGTGTTTTTGATTGCTCTTAGTTTCCATTTTAGTAGAATTGTTTGGACAATGGTAAATTTTTTGACAAGTTCTATGATAATATGTCTTCCAATTTCAAAATTTCTATACTAGAAGTGATTGTGGCAAAAGTTGGATCCTCTTATAACTTTTGAGGCCTAACTTTTGCTTCAATCACTTCTAGTATGAAAATTTTGCTAATAATTCTATTACTCCTCAAGTTGTTTAGAAGTGATTATCACTCAATCTCTTAAAGCAAGTGGAATTTTAAGCTCTAAAACATTGGTAAGAGCATCTCCATTGGGGGTGCCAAAGCAAAAATTTGGCATTGACACCCAAAACAGTAGCTCCAATGCAAAGCCATTGCTCATGCCAAATTTTGGCTTTGGTAGCCCAAGCTGCCAAATTTAGGATTTGGAATGGCAGCTGCCATTTGAGCCACATCAGCTTTCCCACTACTCCAACTACTCCCAACTTCCAAAATGACAAAATACCCCCATATAATGTGTTTGGCAACCAAGAAAATTCAAGAAAAAAAAATCACACAAATGCAATTATATCAACACAGCAACATGAATAATAAATCATTAAATGGAAACCAAATCATTCACACAACAAATCAAGAAAAACAAAGGGATGAAAGAACTCACGAGTTTAAAAGAATCCGAGAAATTTGGTTGAATACTTTCCCAAGAAACAAACAGACCCCATATGCTTCTTGTCCCCGTGATCCTTGCCACGCATCCTTTTTATTACTGTCCGATCAAACCCCTGGCCGTCCGATCAAACCCCTCCACATAAACCCTAATCTCAGACGTCGATTATCAAAATGATTTGGTGAGAGAGAGAGATATGGTTGCAGAGAGTACAAGCTGCCATACCCAGGGTTTGCAGAGAGTGAGAGTGAAAGAGGTGATGGGTGATGCGGGTTGCAGAGAGGAGAGGTGATGAGGGAGATGGGTTGCAGGCAGGGGTAAGGTTTTATATGAGGTGAGGGAAAGCAAATGGGAGATGATATTTCGGGTGAGGTGATGGGTTTTTAACTTGACAAATTTTTTATTTTTTGACCAATTTTTTTAAAAAGATTTTTATAAATTATGTGAGAAAGAAATTTAAAATTAAATAAAAATAATTAATTTTTAATATTTTTATTTTTTGTTTTAGATGGGGGCAAAGCTGCAACTGCAGCTGCAGAGTCTTCTGAATTTGGTTTTTCAGAGATTCTCTTGTAGAGCTACTTGTAGTGTAAATTTTGGAAAACTGACCATTAGATTAAATACCCCTAAAATGTATGTCATGCATGCCAAAAATCACAGTGATCCAACGGTTGGTTTCTAAGAAAACTGACTGCTAAAAAATGATAACATTTGTAAGAACAAAAAAGTCACAGTTTTCAAAGTTACGTTTTTCAAAAATTAACTGTTGGATTACTGTGATTTTTGGCAGACATGACATACATTTTAGGACTATCTAATTCAACGGTCAGTTTTTCAAAAACATTTCGGCAAGTGGCTCTACAAAAGGACACCTGATGCTTCTAGCATCAGGTGCACATGATATTCGAACTTCTAAGTGCAGGGCCGGCCCTAAGCGAGTTCCTAGAATGAGGCCCTTCTACATTTTGACATATATATATATATATATATTTCATATCTTAGTTTCTCTCAAGCTAAAACCTACAACCATACTACAACAAGCAATTCACAAAAGTGTTTTCATTTGGCTCACCCATAACCTTTTATCACCATTCACTAATACGCATATATCAAACAAATATCAAAATACTTAATCTATTAAAATGAATATACTTCAAATATTTAGGAAATAAAGAAAAAAAAAACACAGTTAAATCCCTAAATAACATCAACATAAAAGAAACGCAAAATAGAAGAGAATACCTGTGTAAGCAAAGTAACTAGCCAACATAATTTCCTTCATCCATAAATAAAACAGCATTATGGTCATCTTCTACTGCATTCAAAAAGAAAATCAAGAGTATATTCACTTTTTTCCAACACAACACTACAATGTTTTATAATGGGAAATGGTGAAAATGATATTTTAAAGAAGTATTTTTCAGATTATATGGCATTCTAACTTCCCAATTAAAGAAAAGAGAGAGAGAGAGAGCGCGGGGGGGGGCCCCCAACCGGACAAAGAAATCAACCATTCACAAAGTCACAAAGAAACAGATGCTTTAAATAAACTGGAAAAAAATAAAAATAAAGATCACTCTACACTCTATAGGGTAACCGATTCCACATAAAAATTAAAGCCACAATGATTGAGTTCGCATAAAAATCGAAGCATTAAGAAATAAACCGAGCAAATCAAACCAAACAAACCCTAAAATAGAGAAGAAACAATATCCAACATCAAACAAGCCCTAAAATAGAGAATAAACAAATTAGAGAAGAAATAAAGAATCGCACCTTCGATGGTCTGGTACGCTGCTTGCCTGCTTCTGTAGTTCTGTGCTTCAGCCTAGGGCTAGGGAGATTGAGAGAGAGAGAGAGAGAGAAAGAGAGATAGATTTGATTTGGAAGATGAGAAATCGAATGGGCTACTATTGTTGCTTCCGCCTGAGAGTTAGAGTGGAGGCTTGAGTGCTTGACTAGTATACTGTATAGGCTAAGGGCCTAAAAAACATTTGGGATGGTAAACTGTATATGGCTAAGGGCCTCAAAAAAAATTGGGCCCCTCCTAGAATGGAGGTCTCAAGCCAATGCTTTAGGCTGCCAAAGCCAGGGGGCGACCCTGTCTGAGTGTTTAATTAAATTTAGTGTCTAATTAAATTCTTTCAATTAAAATTAGTCAATGATAAATTATAATTAGAATAGTAGTATTTTAGCTAATTTTATGTAAAAATAAAATTTTCAAATATTAAATTATTAAATTAAGATAAAAAAATTAATTAATTATTTTAAAATATGAATTTTTTTCTTTACGAGGAATAAAAAATATTTAATAAGTTCTTGTATATAACTTTTGAAAAGTAGTTGAAAGTTAGTTGGAGCATGATGGTAAATATGTCAAATAGATGAGAAGTACCAAAATTTGGCACTTATGCATTGAAGCACCTTGGTTCTATAATTAGAATTTGGCATCAACTAGTGTCATTTAGGGTGCTAAATTTGACTTTGGCACCTCAAATTTGGCTTTTGCATTGGAGATGCTCTAACGTTACTCCAAATGGCTCACGGGTCCATAGGCCCAGTAACTTTTGACTGTTAAAGTGGGCTCCATGTCCTCGAAATTGACTTGTTCCATTCTGTTGAATAGATCGGTAACTTAAATAGCGGGCCGGGTCTTTTGAGGCTTGACACAAACTTTATTTTAATTGTACTGATATTATCATATTAGGCTGGGCTGCTGGGCTTGAAAGCTAAAGTCAGGTTATGTTGGCCTAGCCCACTCTTATTCTATATATAGCCCTGATTAGGTCCTGGTTTCCCTTCCATGTTTCAGTTTCAAACCCCCTCTCTCTGACGCACTCACAAAATCGTAATGTTTGGCGATTTCATACCCTTTTGGAACCGGCATGGTATGTTCTTGTTATAGCTCTCTCTTTTTCTGTTTTATGTATTCGTGTGAATATGTATATTTATGTACGGAGACCCTAATATAGGGTGCATCGAACTCAACTTTGCCTTAGTGATCTTTGTTTGGACAGTTGGAAAACATATTTTAAAAAATTCTTCATTGGATTAGATGCTCATTTTATGAATGTTACGTTTGCCAAACATCACTGTGATCTAAAGTTTGGTTTTTGAAAAAATGGACTATAAAAAATTGGTTACATGTTGAAGAACAGAAAAGTCACCGTGATTTTTTGTAAACATGACATTCATAAGATCAACATCTAATCTAATAGGTCGGTTTTTCAAAATATGTTCTCAAACTGTCCCAATGACGGGCACCTGACTTGTTGTCAGGTGCACCCTATATTAGCATCTGCCTGTTTATTAATGTTTATTATATATTTTCAGAAAATTAATATACCAAGATCTATTTAGTCCTTTTAAGTTTCTTTCATTTCTGTTTGTTTCCTAATGCCTCATTTGGATCAGCTTTGCCTAAAATCATTTTTTAGAGTTCAAAATTCGACATAATCTAAGAGATGGTGTGATAATCACTTCTAGATGACTTAGGGGTAATTAGAAGATTGACAAAGTTAGGCTCCTTAACTTTGGCTACAATCACTTTTAGCATGAAAATTTTGGCCAAGCTAATGCAAATGGAGCCTAAGAATATCAGAGATTTAGAGTTATGAAAATCACACATTATTAACTAATTTATTGCTTCTAGTTGACTTTCAGATTAGTTACCTGCACCATCTATAGCTATTTGGACTTGATTCAGATTAGTTACTTGCAGCATCTGTAGCTATTTTGACATGATTTGTATGTTTTATTTCCATTTTTAACTTGTTGAATGAGCTTTCATGGTTTATTTTCTCGATTCATTTTATTTGGTATGTTATAGGCTTAGACTTTTGCTTTAGTGAAGTAGTGTATTATATATTGTTACATGCTTTTCTTTGTAATTTATTTGCTTAAACAGCTACTTTCTTTTTAAATTAACGACTAATTATACTTTGTTTGCTTCTTTTAGTTTTTGAAGGTGGTGGACTTTTGGTGGATTTCTTAAGACTTAATGGGAATGGATGGTATAGGAAATGGGTAAGTCCATGCATAAGCTGTAATTATATCTTTAATTTGTTTTCTTTTAATATTATCTTAGATAGTTTCCAAAGTGACCCTCTTTGATATTGTGTTGATCTGCATGAATATCATTATATTCCATGCATGGAAAAGAGATTAGATGTCATTAATGAATTTTAAACCTCATTTTTTCCCTTTGTTATAAGGTGTCATGGATATACATTCTTTAGACATAGACTTAGCTATTGATTTTAGACTCCCCACATGATATATAGGTCACTAATATAATGTTATTATTATATAGGTAGCATCATGTTAATGTTTTTTCTATGTGATAGAGATAGTGCAGGGACCAACAGTAGCTAGCCCGGTTGGCGGGAGGGGAGGGGTTTGGGATAGTTTGTCTCCATTTCGAGACCCCATGCTAGCATCTTGTGAATATTTGTTGTTATTGATATTCCAATGTTGTGTGTGTGTGTGTGAGAGAGAGAGAGAGAGAGAGCATGGTAGTTTTTGTTAAAGATGAGTTATTTTTTATTTTATTTTATTTTATTAATTTTCTTCCTATGATAGAGGATTTAAATAGTTCTCTTTGATTGAATAATAGTGTGCCGTGAACTTCTTATTGTTGGATATGGAACAAATGAAAAAAAGAAAAAGTCAATTATCGGATTGTGAACAAATAATCATGGTGAAAGTGAAGGTGAGATTGGTTAAGAAATAATAGTTCACTCAAAAAGTTATAATCTAACAAAAAATTTGCTTTAGTGAAGGCTTTTACCTTCTAACATATAATATAAATATAGGAATAATTCTTAGGTACTTGTACCTTCTAACATAGAATATAAACTAGTAGGGTCCTGTGCAATGCTCGGGATTCATGAACAAGAGTATGAATCTTAACCCTAGAATCCTCTTTTTTTTTTTTTTTGAGTAAACAGTTTGAAATGCATTAATTTTTTTGTTCTTTCATAGAGTTATCATTTAAACTGATTTGATTTGGTTTTTTAGGGTTTGAAACAAAAATTTGATTTGTTATTTTTTTGTTATGATATTTAGGACTTTCGAACCATACAGTTTGTATTTAGATTTGTTTGAAATCAACTCATCACTTTGTCAAAATCTAATGAGTTTTGAAACGAAAAATGATTTCTTACGATATTTTGGGTTTTGTTGTTTGCACAAAAGTAATAAGATTTTTTGGATTTTTTGTTGGATTCTGACATTTAGGATTTTTGAATTGTACATTTTACGTTTACATTTGTTTGAATTATGAGAACTCATCAGATTGTAAACAAAAATTAATTTTTTTAGGGTTTTTAACCTATGACCCTCTAATGTATGGGTTGTATACTCAAAAGCACCTAGAGAAAAACTAGTTTCTAAAAAATTCAAAATTTGTAGCTTTTGACGGATTTGCCCTCTTACATATCACGAATTTGAAAATTTACCAAAATTGGTTTTTACCACAAATGGCGGTTACCGGACGTTCTCGAGATTCTCACTAGCAGTGGGGAACGATAACCCTAATCCGAAAGCACCAATCAACCCCCTTTTAAAAAATCCAAATGTGTGTTGCGAGAGCGTTAAGGTTTCCGGCATCGGAGCATCACCTTCAACCAATGATGGCTAAACGCAGTAAGTGAAACCCTAGGGTTTTTGGATGCAAATAGATGAAACTATGTGGAAAAAACTCAATATATTTATTTATTTTATTTATTATTATTATTATTGGATTCAAAACTAAGAACTGGTAAAAAACCGTTTGGAAAGCATTAATGAAAATGCGTTTCCTTTTTTTTTTTTTTTTTATTGTGCCATGCCACAATTGGAAATTTATCTCTTGGTTGTGATTCTGATTCCTCTAACAAAAAAGGTAAATTTATTTTTTCTGATAATGTGTTGGAGGAGTTTTTCAATCTCAAAAACAAATTCATCAATTTGCCCCATTTTGCTCTCCATTTTCAGAAGAGTTCTCACGAGGTTGGTAAACCCTCGTTAAAACCCTCATCTTAGGGTCATTCTTGCCGCTAATTTCACCCCTCCATTCTCTATTTTCAGAAGATCTGTCACGAGATTGGTAAACCCTCGTGAATTTACCCCTCCATCTCCCTCCTGATATTTGCAAATTCGCACCATTCTCCTTTGCAATTCGCCCTTCTCTCTCATCTTTCTCATCTCTCACCGCCATTGTCCTCTGCTGCAACCCATCTCTGCCGCCTCTGCCGCCAATCGGTCATCTCTCCCCTCTTCCGCCTCTTCTCATCTCTCACCAGCCTCTTCTCACCTGTCATCGCCATTCTCCTCTTCTGCCATGATCTCAGCTGCATCTTCCGCCTCTTCAACCTCTGCCGACCGGTGAAAACTGAGTTTTCTGGCAACTCTTCTCAGTTTGCTGGTCACTCTTCTCATCTACAGAGCTCTTGAAACAGCTGTGTTCTCATCTCTTAGGGCTTTTCATCTACAGCGCTTCTCATCGACATTCATGGCCGACTGGTGGGATCAAAGGTTTGGGATCACTTTGCCTTACTTTGTTCTCTTATTTTTAATTTTATATACTTGTTTTATTTATTTATTTATTTTATTATTGGTTTTTTTTGGTACAATATCTATATTTACGAAAACACCTATTGTCTTATTGTTCTATGGCAGTATATTTATCACTATGAATCTTCTTTGCTTCTTTTAGGAAATAGGCTAGACACTGTATTTATAAGTTAAACTGCACTAATTGTTTGCAAATAGGATATATTCTTGTCGATATTACAATGTTAAAATTTTCTTTCTGTTTCTGACTATTTTTATGTAAAATTAGGGCTTACGCCTCATGTCTATTATGTCTCTTGCATTTCTAGTTGGGTCAGTGCTATACATCTCTCTTAATCAGTTTATACATTTCTAGTTAGTTCGGTGTTGTACATCGTTGTTTATGAGAAAACCATGTCTCATTCTTTTACGGTCTTTTGTTTTTTTATTAGGAAAATCGTAATAAGTAAATTGAAATCACAATTCAAGAATATTTTTATTTTTTATAATATATTAAACTATGCTAATAGATTTTTATACCCGCAATGATTAATTAGAACCCTTTTATACCCACAATGATTAATTAGAAAATTTTACAACCCAAGGCATTTGAGAAAATTTTCGATAAATATGGGATTGATTCATCAACCCATTCCTATAACCTTGGCAGAAGGAAGCATGTGCTACTAACCTGAGGTTTAACTTCTACAATGTGTTGGCCACTCTTGACAGAAACTGGCTCATTAGCAAGAATGCTTTCCAAATGATCAAGAAGCTCCTTAGCCTAACATGAGCCAAAATCAGGATCTGCATACTGGTAATTCCAAACAAGTGCACTCCTTAGCCTAACATGAGACGGTGGTCATACCCATAGACCCTTCAACAAAAATCAGTTTTTGAGAAATAAAATAAAAAATAGAAAATGACTTATTTGCCCATATTTACTCATCTATTAGAGATTTTAGAAACTGGGTATACCTTCCAAACAGAACGTATGCTGAATTGAGGGCGAGTTTCTAGCACCAGATTTCATGGCATAATCGCAACCTTCTGACGCATAGTCTATCAATTTATGTTTGTGGAAGAAATTGACCATGTTCTCCGACTTTCCGGCATTTGTTCTCTCAGTCCATACACCTTCGAGCATCAAGAAACCGGCGTTAGTGGGCGTGAAAAGAAGAAATCGGCGTTTTCTTGGTTTGTGAAACAATCTTCAAAATGGATGAATGGATCCTTTTCTGATAGCCATTCAAATACGTGTTATCTTGTTGGTTTTATACTATTTAGATGAGAGTGGATAAAATTATCCGTGAATTAAAGATTTGATCTTTTTCGCTGGAATGCTCTTTCTTTTGCTCTAGAACTATATCAAAAGCACTGATGGATGAGTCCATGATAATATTGTTCCAAATATGTTATAAAGTTTCAATTTTTTTTTTTTTTAGATTGGGTGTCCTAATTTTTGAATTAGAATCAGTTCATGTTCTTGGATAGATGAAACCACGATGTTGTCGATTACCCAATGTGCTAAAGATTCGATTTTTAGTGATCGATTGCTCTGATTATTCCTCTAGAATCATATCAAATGCACTGATAGGTGTGTCCATGATTATATATTTCCCACAATGTGATAAAGTTTTGATTTTTTTCAAAATGGATGTCCTTAGTTTTTTGAGTTAGAATCAGTTCATGTTCTTGAATTGATGAAACCACGATGAAATTGTTTACTCAATGTGATAAAGATTTGATTTTTTTTGCTGGATTGCGCTGACTATTGCTCTGGAATTATCAACTACACGGATAAATTAGTTCATGGTAATATAATTCCCAAACTGTGATATAGTGTTGATTTTTTTGAGATTGGGTGTCCTTATTTATGATTTAGAATCAGTTCATGTTGCCAGATAGATGAAACCACGTTGTATTCGATTACCCAATGAGCTAAAGATTCGATTTTTAGTGATGGATTGCTCTTACTACTGCTATAGAATCATTTCAACTGCACTGATAGATGAGTCCATGATAATATATTTCGCACAATGTGATAAAGTTTTGATTTTTTTTTCCAAATGGATGTCCTTAGTTTTGAGTTAGAATCAGTTCATGTTCTCGGATAGATGAAACCACAATGAAATTGTTTACTCAATGTGATAAAGTTTTGTTTTTTTGTTTTTTGCTGGATTGCTCTGTTTATTGCTCTGGAATTATCAAATACACGGATAAATTAGTTTATGATAATATACTTCCGAAACTGTGATAAAGTGTTGATTTTTTTTTAGTTTGGTTGTCCTTTTTTTTTTTTTTTACAATCAGATCATGTGCTCGGATAGATAAAACCACGGTGAATTTGTTTACTCATTCTGATAAAGATTAGATTTTATTTGCTGGATTGATCTGACAATTGCCCTCCCTTCAATAATCTCAAATACACGAAAAAAATGAGTCAATGATTATATTTTTCCCAAATGGGATAAATTTCAGATATTTTTTATGTTTTCTCCCTTAGTTTTGATTTAGAAACAATTCATGTGCTTGCGAAAAAGAATTTTTTTTTTTGCTGGATTGCACTTGCTTTTGATAGAGAATCATGTGAAATGAACGGATAAATGAGTCCACGATAATTTTCTTGCCCAAATTTCATAAAGTTCCGTTTTTTTGCATATGGATTACTCTTAGATTTGATGAAAACACATTGTATAATTCTTGAAGCTCTATGGCTATGTTTGGCCCCCAACTCTAAAAACAGTTTTTTGTTTTCTGTTTTCAAGAATGAGAACAGAAAACTGTTTATGATTTTCTAAAAACGAAAACTCGTTTGGCACATATAAAATTGAAAACAATTTTCAAAAACACAAAATAATGAAAACTTGTTTGGTGTAAAATTATTTTTCATTTTCAGTTCTCTTTTTTTTTTTTTTAATGTATCACTACAGCTTGGCCAAGTCATAATATTGGCACATAATTTGCATTTTTTTCTTGCTCTAACAATATCCATATCCAAATAATTGGTAATTTAAATTGTGCCATCAATCAAAATATGAACATTAGATGAAATAAAGTGCATGCATAGTCCATTACATAAATGAGAATAAAGTGTCTATACCACTAATAAGCGTACTGCATATATAATCAAAATGTCTCTTTTTGCTAATAATATTATCTATAAATAATAAATTACATCTAATTAACCATTAGCAGTGTATAATGCCCACATTGAATTTGATATTTCATCCCTAAACAGCCATTTGTAATGCACGAGCATCAGAAAAGTCAACTCCATCAACTGGTTGGTTACTATTTGCATCATTTGAATTTTCAACCTCAAGATCCTCCCTTTCGTACTCCGTGAACAGAATTTCTGCTGGCAGCTCGAAGCATTTTGTAAACTGATAATTCCTATCCTGGGAGAAGTGTGTCGGATGGAGTATCGAAGCTCTGCCAAACAATACTTTTGCTTCCATTCAGAAGAACAAGATTGCAAGTATTAAGAAGAACAGCTAAAGAACAAGATTGCTACTCATTCAATAGTTCCATATAACATTTGCAACAAAAAAGTAGAAAACATCAACCAACCAGCCATAATTCGGGTGGATTTGAGAAGGATGGCTTGTGCCAGAAACACTACCCTAATTCACAAAGTTAAGCACAGTGGAGGAGACCGTAAGACTAAACTATGAACGATGCATTCCGTTTGAGGCATTGATGGTAGAATTGGAGGTGGAATTTCAAACCCAATTATAAATCTTACATTTTAGGTTTAACCCTCAAAACTAAATTAGGAATTCAAGCCCAAATCCAAGAATTAAAATTTTGTTATAAAATGAGCACTTAAAAATCCATAGGGGAAAGGTTAATGCCACCACAGACAACTAACAGCACCTACACCACCATCACTGGCAAGCCACAACTTGCCCCAGAACATCTAACAAGTCACCCAAATTGGATCTGAGAAATAGGCCCAACTTCGCATAGGCCATATCAGCGAAATAGGAATTGGTTGACAGCCCTTGCTCCAACTCTCCAAGTTAATATTTTATTTAAATATAACAGAATTCAGCAACTATTGGAGTATACTTCTTGTTCAGCCATTTAAAAGAATTGGGCCCTAATTAAAATTATCATTTTTTCCACAATAGAATCAAAGTCTCACTATCCATCCCTCTTAGTGAGAAGCTGATGAAGTCACAACAGAGCCAGAGCTTTTAAATAGAATTGCTTTCATAAACTCAAAATAAATATTTAAGTTTAAGCTGCTTTTTGTAAGTACAAGTATTTGAGTACATGCATGGAGAAATAACATTAAGTTATCTTTATAATGAACACTCTGCATCCTTAAAACCATATAAATGGAGAAACTAAAATGATCAGAGCATCATTCTAGAGAAAGGCAATGAGAAAGAAGATGGGGGTAAACCTCTAAGAGCCAATTTATTGTAGGGAGCGGATATTGCAACACCCCTAAGCTATTTGCCCACCCTTTGTGATAAGTAAGCCCCAAAAATTTATTTGTAGCCCCCATGCATTCCCTAAAATAACCCTACCCCAAAATTTGTCATTTAAGGTTTATATCCCCACTCCCCTTCGAAAATTGCCCTAATCTCTCATTCTTCCCGAAATTTGCCCTAATCTCTCCTTCTTCAGTCATGCACCACCTTCAGCAGCCGTGCACAGCCCCTCTCTCGTCTCCCCCATCTCCCTATCTCACGCTAACACGAACTCGGTCCCTTCTCTCTCCACCGTCGACCCACTCTGGCGACCCACTCGATGGTGAGCTCTCAAACCCCCCCTTTCTCCCTCTCTCACGCATTTTCTCTTTGGCTAACACGAGTTGAAACCTACATTTCAAAACCCACATTTCAATCCTCTTTGGCTAACAAGAGTTGATATTCTGCATATTAGATGTATGAGGAAATGCATGTATGAAATGAAATTTGATTTTATTAATTTTCAATGCCCCAAATTAGTTACTAATGCAAGATGTTTGAGGAAATGCATCTCTGGAATTAGTTTTTAGGGTTCTTAACAATCTCCCAACTTGTGCAGTATTTTTTCATGTTTTGTAAAACCATACTACCTTTCTGTTATGAAAGTTGAAAGTATAGTTACTGTCTAAATCATTAATTGTACATTAGGACATGTCAAACTTATTGAAGTATTTACATCCGTGCAAATTTTATGGTACTCAATTTGTCTCCATTTTCTCTCAATTTTAGTATACAAATATAAGCGTTTGTAAATTGCAAATATGCGATGCATATGGATGCTACTTCTCAATAGATATGGGTTCATGAGTCACACATTGGGTACCCTCAGAAATAGAATTCAGTGACTTTACTATATATTTTCTTAAATTGCTCGTTTCTAGATTTATTTATTTTTTGAAACATTGGCATGGTGATACTTTTGGTAAACACTAAATAGAAGAAAATTAATATTTTTCCATGCCATGTATCCTAGTATAAATGGCAGAGGTGGTGGAAACCCTATGCTGAATGAGGCAGGGGACAAGTAGTGCTAGTCCATTCCCTCCCACAGGCATTTATTGAATCTGTAAATAAAGAGGAGATAACTAAACTGAATTCAGATCTAGAAGTCACCTATAACGTTGTAAGTGGGAGGATGCTTGGCATGATTATAGTAGGACATTATTGAAAAACAAATTTTTTAGTCTTGTCCTCAAGTCAGACTGTCGCCGACTACCTATATCATGCATTTTATAGGAATTGGTAGGATCTTGGGTATTTTGTGTTGTAGTTTGTCTCATTATTCCAGCCTCTTGTATGCTTTATGTTAGAATATAGGCATGTTATCTATCTATTTATTCAAGTCAGTAGGTAGTTTGCTTCGCATTGCCCTCTATGGGACAAAATTTGCATTATGTCACAGATCCAACCCTTTTTATCCCCTATCCAGGGCATTATGTAGCCAGATTACCATTCCTTTTACTACTGCAAACTGGATTGAAGCATTCAAATCATGACTGTTATAAAGTTTTATCCCGTGATAACTGTTACTGCTATTAATTGCACCCTCTCTAATTTTCCTCAAGGTCCATGTCTAGCATTACTTATATGAAATGTCCTCAAGCCCAAACCCCATTGAGTGGTCCATGTCTGGCTCCAAGATGGTGTCTCACATTGTGATATTAGAGAAAATCATTCGGGACCTAGATACAATATTACTTACAAGAGAGGGCATTAAAGTAAAAGCTTCACCTAAGTTTGAGTTCTAGAAATATAATTATCTCCTACTTATAGATTTCGTTGTCAAGAGAGTTTTTTTGTATACTATCACAGTTACCATAGTATGTGGAATGCAAGAAGCATAAGTGCAAAGTGCAACTTTTTGGAACCTTTATGGAAAGACAGGGAGGATTTTGCTAATTAGGACTCTTTCCATAGTTTTCTTGATTCTTTAATGTTAAAATTGATGGGTCTTCTTTTTGGTTTTCTTTGTATAACGAAAAGCTAAAAGATAAAAAGTTAACTAGATGTGTTTTAATTTAGTTGAGTACTATTAAATCTAGAGAGTTGAGAGTATGACGAGTAATTTGGGTTAGCTTTTGAAGTATGTTGTGATCTGTAATTTGCATTAGTGGGAGTTTTGAATCTCGACAAGTATATGGGTTTTAGATTAGATTAATAGACTCATGAACAGGATTGAGTTTGGCCAAACCTGGATTTTCTCTTTGCATGAGAAAATAATTTCTTTAGTAGACCCTTATGGGAGCATACCTCAAGAAAGCAAGCCCAAAAGGATTATCAAAGTGGAATGCTGTGTTAACCTTTGATACTTTAGTATTATCATAGTAATCTGTTTTTGTTTGTTTTTGTCCCTTGTTTAGGGGCGGATCTGTTGTTTTCTGATTTTGTCCCCAGTTTTGGGTGCGGTTTTTTGTTTTCTTGTTGTTTCCCTATTGTTCTTTTAGGTTGGATGTTGGTTTTGCTCTCTGTTTATGGGGAGGTGCTGCCGGTTTTTCCTTAGGTTTTTGTGGCCTTGAGTTGTAATTTGTTATGGGCTTTGTTGCCCCTTTGGATCAATAAATTCTTTCTTATAAAAAAAAAAGCTCATGAGTAAAACAGAAAAAAGAGAAGAAAGATATGTCAAGCAAGATACCCCTCTAAATCTTAACTAAATTCCACCGTTTATCTCTTTGAATGGCAAGTTTTATTGGTTTTTGAGTGATAGGACAAGAAGATACTTTCTCTCAATTTTAACCATATTCTCCCATTTATCTCTTTGAATCCTAGATTATTGTGGTTCTACCACTATTATGCTTTTGTAATTTGTTCGGTGCTAATTGGCAACTTAGTAAATGTATAAAGCATTTAAAAAAATATGCCATGTCAAGATTATTTATTATTGCTAACTTTGAATGTCATTCATGATTATTTTGTAGACATGGTGCCTCCTGCAAGAGAACGCCCAATCGGTTCTATTCGGAGGGAAAGAGAAAAAAAAAAGAAAGGCACAACAACTGTTAAACGTCCACGAATAAGACCACCTCGCCAAACCGACACGAACCCACCTAACATTGAGGCGGAACCATCTGCCCATATTCCACAATTAGAGACGGTCGTGCGGGATACACCCCAAGCTGTACATAGTCACTCCCCTTCAGTTGCACCCGACGCTACTGTTTGTCCTGAAGCAGTAGATACCCCAATCGGCGATGACAGTGGCCCCATTCCAGGTGGGCCAATCGATGAGTCTGTTTTGTGTTCCTTTAGGACACATGTCGCTCATGCCTTATGGAGCGATCCTCAGGTATAGTTGTATTCACATTTCATTTTTTATTACTTAATTTATTTGAACATTTGTCTCGTATTGAAGATATTAATTGTGTTGTCTACATTGCAGGCTCGAGGCATGCTAAAATGCCACAACCATGGAAACTTGTTGAAGCAGTGGCCACTTATTAGGGGCCTGATGGATAGGACAACTTAATTTAGAGAGCTCACATTGAGAAATCAGGTCTCCTACCACTGCGAGATTGCGCCCATCGCTGGTGCAACTTGAAGTTAATATGTGCTTTTGTTGAAAGGTGGCATCCGGAGACAAATACATTTCATATGCCATTTGGTGAGATGTCTATCAGTCTTGATGATGTGCACTCATTACTGGGCATTTCAGTGACTGGCAAGGCTGTTTCCACCCCTCCTAAAGAGAGCGGACTATACGAGCTACTTGAGCGCACACTTGGCCTCACTGTGTCCCAATCGCAATAATATTTCAAAGGCCTTCGAGGAAATTCCGTTAAGCTAAAACAATTGAGAGAAGATTTCTATGATGTAACGGATGACTCATCCCCTGAGCGTATAGCTCAGTGTGCTCAAGCTTATTTACTGTATCTTGTGGGGTGCACCATATTCACTGACAAAACTGGCACAAGGGTGTCTGTCCTCTATCTCCACCTCTTTGAAGACTTGGAGAATGTTCATCAGTACTCGTGGGGTTCTGCTGCATTAGCTACTCTTTACTATCAGCTGCGTATGGCTTCCAAGCGTAACAGGCACTCAATTGCTGGGTTACTTACTCTATTAGAGGCTTGGGTATTCGAACATTTCTCTAACACTTTCGACCTTCGCCCTAATATGAATTACTTGAACGTAATGCCTCGCGCTCAAGCTTAGGAGCCAAAGGATATTGGACAGCCATTCTAGACCTGCAGGTGGTCCGTGAGAAACTCGATGACCTGCAAGCTGATCAGGTAATCTAAAGTACATTTGTTATCATATTTGTTGTATTTTAATTTAAATGAATAAATTATGTGTTTTACTAAAACTTATGTTGTATTTTCTTAAGGTGACCTGGGACCCATATGCCTCATTACGCGACTACCACCTTTTTCAGCAAATAACATTCTATAAAGGATGCTTGAAGGGTGGCGAAGTCATTGAACCATATCAACCTGATAGGTTCCTTCGCCAGTTTGGATATGTGCAATCCATTCCACGTGTGTTAGTCCCAACCAAGAGAGCAAATCGTGAGTGTACCTCCCAACCCTACCACGTACTATATGAATTCATTGATTCGTTGTGGGATGATTGGGAAAATCACACATTGGGGGAGGAACACCGAACCAGGCGCGCTACATATCCTTCTGAAGCTGATCCAAATTATTTGGAGTGGATCATGAGGACGTCCCATGTCCGTGTGGTCGATCCAAACAGATGTACCTCACCACCTGTTCAGCCGACACCTACAAATTCAAATTTAGATGAGGTAGTTCATTTATATATTTTATACCACTATTATTTATAATAATAGTTACTTATATTATATATTAATGCATTGATTATTAAAAACAGCGAATTGGACAAATAGTGGCTATCGGGGAGAAGATCGTAAATATGGGGAGTGAAGAGGCAATTAGAGATCCACATCAATTATTTAGCGTCATATGTCAGATGGTGGATATTGGGCGAGGAGCCTCTAGTGTAGCAGCTGAGGGGATACTAAGTGGTTTGACTATACATTACCAGCGCAACCGTAGTAGAGCTCGCAATTCTGAGCAGACATAGTGCTTAGCCATGTGTTGCCCTTTTTTGTTATGATGTAAACATTGATTCTCACTGTTGGTTGTAAACAATTGCTCAAATGTGAGCTCATATAATTGCTCAAATGTTAACTTTTCTACTCTTTTGGTTGTAACATTTTGTTAATGTTTGTACATATATAAGATATTGGTGATTAGTGTTTATGGTGATAAATTGTGGTTAGACAGGACATGTTAACTTTTCTACTCTTTTGGTTGTAACATTTTGTTAATGTTTGTATATATATAAGATATTGGTGATTAGCGCTTATGGTGATAAATTGTGGTTAGACTGGAGATGTGAAAAAAACAGGGTTCTCATTGATGGGTTGATTACTTAAGTCAATTTTGTTGGTTGTTCAAAAACTTTATGATTTGTTAGACAGGACATGTGAAAAATACAGGGTTCTCATTGATGGGTTGATTACTTAAGTCAATTTTGAATATTGTTCAAAAGCTTTATGATTTGTTAGACTGGACATGTGAAAAATACAGGGTTCTCGTTGATGGGTTGATTACTCAAGTTAATTTTGTTGGTTGTTCAAAAACTTTATGATTTGTTAGACAGGACAAGTGAATAATACATGAAGATTATTGTTGGGTTGATAACTCAAGTCAATTTTGGTTATATTGTTCAAAAAGTTTAAATGCACTCACAGAGAATAAATTGTTAGAATGGATAGGTGGAAAAATACAAATCGACTATGTTAAGTTATGATCGACTTAACATTCAAGGAATGTTAAGTTTCAAGTAATGCTACACTTTATCGAAGTTTTTTTTTTAGTTTTGTTGCGTTGGTTGAAACTTAACATTCCTAGAATGTTAGGTTAATCATTTCTTAACAGAGTCGGTTTGTTGTGTTTTTAGGAATGTTAGGTTGGTCAAAACGCAACAAACCTACTCTGTTAAGAAATGATCAACCTAACATTCTAGGAATATTAAGTTTCAACCAACGCAACAAAATTAAAAAAAAATTTCGATAAAGTGTTGCATTACTTGAAACTTAACGTTCCTTGAATGTTAGGTCGATCATAACTTAACAGAGTCGGTTT
>JAESVK010000475.1:1400136-1419666 GCA_017140935.1 Hamamelis virginiana | reverse complement strand
ATTAAAACCATATAACATATGCTGGATTGTAACCATTTAGGCTAACAGTTAGGTTGGTAAAAACGCAACAAACCAACTATGTTAAGTTATGATCAACCTAACATTTTGGAATTGTTATGTTTCAAGCAACGCAACAAAACCAAAAAACTGTTTACATAAGGTGTTGCGTTACTTCCAACCTAACATTTTAGAATGTTAGGTTGCTTAAAACCTAACATTCAGTTGCTCAAAACCTAACATTTCGGGAATGTTAGGTTTTGTCCAACCTAACATAGCTAAATTGAAAAACTGACATTAAAGAATAACAAACTTCATTATAAACCAATTGGAATGTCCACATACATAATAACTTCCCTTCAAATACAGCCAAAATGGAATTCTCAAATACATAACAAAGTTGACATTTCTTAATCTAGTTCTATCATTTCACTAGTGATTACAGTAAAATTGATTATTTCTTTAAACTTGAGAATTCTAGTCTTGTATGCGATCGCCCATCCATCAGCTAAAGGTTTCAGATGGTGTTTAGTCCAGTTTCCAGCTATTGGTGGTACAGGATGCCCCGATTTCAGAATTACCTGTATAGAGAAACCGATATGACAACTATCATGAGTTTGAATAACAAGTATAGATTATCAAAGAAAAGTGCAATTCCCACTAAGTTATATAATGTACCTGTATGAAATGACAACAATTGACAAACCCTATGGCAATTTCTTTACGATTCCACGGAAACACGGGCGCTGAATGGAGAGGGAGAAATGTAAGGCATTGCACATTGGACAGGTGGTACAATACAACTGAATACTTCGATGCTATTATATGGCCCATGTCAGGCATAGTCATCCAAAATTCACTCCCTGGAAATTCATCAAAATTTTCAATCATCTTACTTAACTCAGCAACCCTGTCATCAGAGCCATATAATTGTGCATACAGCTCGGAATGAGTTTGTAACTCGGTCATCAAGTCATCCGTAACTCTCTTCCATTCATCTTCACCATAATCAATCAGTGCAGCGATAGCCCTAAATCCACAATTGTCATATGCTTTTACATCAATCGTATGGTTGATGTATTCCCGTAATGGTGCGGGAAATTCATTCATATAAGGTACATTGCATGATGAATTGGTAATGTGAATCTGTACAATAACAAAATTTTGTTTAATTATTAATCCATATAAGTAGAGAAATTTCAGTAGAATAGGTGAACGAAAATGAATTATTACTACCTTATTCATTTTGGACTTTATTTTAACTTGTGGTTTCATGCATGTCGAAGAAGGTGAGTGACTGCCCTGGGCAGAAGTATCATACTCGAATGCAGATGGGTTTCGACGAGTTGAGGTATCGATCTTCAACTTTGGCCTACCGCATGGTTTGACCTTGGAAATGTCGGGTTCTAAAAGATGTGTTGACTCAGGAAGGGCAATTTCCCTTAGTTTATTTAACATATCTAACTGAGCCACTCTGTCATTCTCCATGAAGCGCTTGGCAATCAAATCAAATTCTGCTTGACAAGTTAGTTTCCCATCTTCCATAATTGGGGTTGGCAACATATCTAGCTTCATCCAGTGTGGATCAATGGATTCGATGGGAATAAACCGACCTTCTCTAATGTATTCTGCAATCTCATGAGCGCAAGGTAATCCATGTATACGTCGATTTGCACATCCACACATTGAAACGTCTATTCCAACTGAATTGGCTAGTTTACGGTTGTCAAGGATATTCTCGAGTGCACTAAGAGAAATCACACCACGAAGATCTCTTAATTCTGCACATTGGAAGTGATGTTGAACAGTTGTTAAACTTTTTTCGAAGGATGCTTTGATATCAGTGTGCTGCAGCTCAATCAAATTGTGAATATGTGGCCACGATGTTTCAAAATTCAATGTACTACATCCAAGTTGCCTCTTCAATCTTGCATATCCACTCTCGGCCCTACACACGTAAATCGTGAGTGGTCATATAAACAATTTCATGGGAAATTACATAAAATACAATTTATAAATAGATTGGTAGCTCGGTAGGTACCTATTTGGTGTGGTGTTACCATAATGCATATATTTATCTGTCCAAGTCGACACGAACCTAAATCTATATGGGATCAACCATGAAGTTTGTATGTAGTCCAATGCTTCCGGGTACTTTTCGAAATCTCTAAGCATAAATGATAAATTGTGATTATAGTCAGATTCTGTGTCCGATAGGACCAGGACATTCCATAAGGAAATAAACTTTTCCCAATGCCCTTTAGCAAACATCTTCTTGCATGTAGTCATAATATTCTTGGAGATGTGCCATCTACATAACATATGGTTTGCATTAGGAAAAACCTTTTCGATGGCATTTAACAAGCTTAGCTTACTGTCAGTGATAATCACATTAGGGGCAACGCTGCGATCATCCATGATACTGCGCAATATACTTAGAGCCCATTTGTAGTTATCTTCCCGCTCTGATGTAAGATATGCAAAGGCAATAGAAAATGTCAAATCCGTAGAAGTCACTCCCACAATCTCTAAGAGGGGAAGACGAAACCTGTTAGTCTTATAAGTGCAATCCATGATCAGCACACGTGGAAATGCACCCAACAAATCCAAGCTTCGTGGATGAGCCCAAATCAAGTCAGTTAAAGTCTCAGTTTCATCGGTGCTCCTGTTCCATTCTATGTATTTATACTTATCCAACTTCCCCAATAGAAATTGCATCTGTGATCTCCCAGCCTTCTCTTTAGTCCTATACTTAGCACGTGCATTGTAGATCGTCCTCATTGTGCTTTTGTTTAGTGCATTATGTAGTTTCAAAGTAGACAAAATGTCTTTTGGTCGTGCCATAGTCTTTGCCATAGTCTTAGACATGTCAACTACTAATGAATTCTCCTCAGAAGATAATCTCCCCGTATACGAGTGGCCCTCGAGATATTCGGCAGCTGGATGATTGTGCACTCCATTAACCACCGTCAGCATCCGTTCGGCATCGTTCGGCATTTTCAAACCTTTAAGCAAAAATGGGCATCCACACTTTCTGGTTTCAGTTTTACGCCTTTTTCCTTCATTAACAAGTGATTTGCTGCTGTCTTTTCGCCTATCTATATAATGTCCACCCCTCTCACAACCAAGTGAAAGCCGCGCTGTAGCTCTGCTGGTAACATCAGATTTAGAGATCACAATGACAAATCCAAGAATTTTGCTGACATTCCGAGCCCAATTCGACACTGCATCTCTGCTCTTGAACACCTACATACAAAATAATTTAATATAAACATGCATATTAAAGCATAAAGCCATAGCCTACAATTAGAAATTGAAAAAAGTTAGACAATCACCTCGTACGTAGTGAACTCACTAGTGTAATCCATAACAACTTGCGATTAAACCTCTCCATCAACCTTACTGCATCTAGTTGAAGCGTTGCCATGGACCGATAGATAATGCTTGGCAAAAAAAAATTGTAACGTTAGGTAATGGATGAAGTGTTATGTTGGGTTGGTTGAAACCTAGAGGTTTATGTTTGTAATGTTGAAATCAACCTAATAGATAGGGAATGCTAGGTTGGTTAAAACCAAACATATCAAGTTTGTTAGGTTATGACCAACCTAACAATCCCAATTTGTTTGGTTGGTTGTAACATAACAATTGAATTTTGTTAGGTAGTAAGCAAGTCAAATAAAACTAAATTGTTATGTAGTTGAAAGCAACCCAACAAAAGTAAATAAAACGTCTAAGATGTGTTAGGTTGGAAAAAATCCAACAATTTGTAATTTTTTATTATGTTGTGTTGATTATAATCTAACATTTCATGTTTGTGAAGTTTTAAAAATGTTAGGTTAGAAGAAACGCAACATTATTAGAATGTTAGGTTATAAAAAATGCAACATTCTTAGAATGTTAGGTTAGAAGAAACGCAACATTCTTAGAATGTTAGGTTGTCTTCTACGCAACATTCTTAGAATGTTAATTTCTGTGTAACCTAACACGACGAGATTTTGCAAAAAAAATTAAAAACACCATTAAAGCTTCTAAATACTTACCTCATCACTGTTGGTTGCTTCATTAAGCTCCATCATTAAGCTTACTCACTTTTTGAAGTGAGTAAATCAGATTTGAAGTGAGTTTACTCTCTTTTTTCATATCAAAGGGAACTTGCACAAGGGTCTGCAGACATATGCTCCTAAATCGTTTTCTCCGGTCTCCATGAGCTGCTCGTTCCTCTATATTTTTTCCAGTCTCAAGATTCCATGAGCTGCTCGTCTCTCTCGTCTTCTCATTACTATGACTGGCAAGAATGAGGCGTTTTGGAGGGAAATGATACTTTGGCTGAGGGTTGGGGTGGGCTTAACAAATCCAATTAGGATACATTAGGCATTTCATATTTCTACTTGTCCTAAATAGTAAAATCAGTTAAGGGCATTTTTGGAAACTTAAAAAATGGGGTGGGCATATAGCTTGGGGGTGTTGCAATATCCGTTCCCTTTATTATATTGATCATAAAGGCCTAAACCTCTGACATTACAAACTCCATGCCCAAGACTTATATAGCTAATAAGATTGTACTCAACTCAACATCAACACAAAAAGGCCTAAACCCCAACTACTTGACAAGTTACCAATTCTGATGCCTAGCATATCACCTTGGACCCAAGGTTATCCAACACAAGGTTAATGCTGACTTTCAGCCAGCACTTCTTGATACAGCCAAGTGAACCAAATGTCGTTGCATAGTTGTTCCTAGCAAAGCTTTAAAGCAAACAAGTTTCTCTTAATGATATGATCTTATCGACAATTAGAGACAATAATGCTGCAGTAGAGATAATATGGCGATTCCTCCCAATTGGGTTCACAATTAGTGAAAAAAATAATTGGGCATTATAGCTACACAATGGAATTTCTGAGGTGGATAAACTAAGTAGAAAAGATCAAGATATAAATCTACAAATCAGCTAGCCATCATTTGGAAACCATTAAAGAACAAGCACAGAAGAGCAACAAACATATATGGCTAACAAATAAAAATACATCAACAGAAGTAACCTATTAAACATGCCAGATTTAACTCATCATCAGAATTGCTTAAAACTGACGCAATGAAGAAATGAGCTTTAGATTTTAAAAGTAGAGATTTGAAAATATTTACCCTTGAGTTTAGGCAAAGAGCAAGGAAAATTGTGAAAATTGTTTAGAAACAAATTCATTTTCCAAGCAATGTCAAACTTTTCCTCAACTTTTCAAAGATCCAAAACATAAGAACCCTGCTTGAACTGAAAATGTGAGGTGCGCAATGGAATCCCAAGCGTAGGAGTCCATCAGTAGTCAAGCAATAATTCTAAGGAAGTCCCTAGGTCATATCCACAGGGAGTGGAACAGGTCTAAATGATCCTTAGGTGTTGCTAACCAATGAATGCAAAAGAAAGTGTAAAATCATGGGGGGTTTGATTGTTAAGTGTTTGTTTATACTAAATGATGAAAACTTGCACAGAAAACTAATTAAGTTAAGTAAGATGAGTTCTATGGGTTCATTCCTTCCAAACCTTTGATATATGATTTCTCAAACATAGACTCAATTAAGAATCATTTACTCTATGGTCTTGATTGGAGGGTTTAACAATAGATGCTCAAATAAAATGAAATGAATGATAAAATGAGTTTCAATACTCTCATTTGCATTTTCACAAACATGTAGCATGCATATGTGCTCAATAACCAATTATAACAAGTCTTGCAATGGTCAAGAATATAACACTACAAGGGTTCAAAAGATAAAGCATTTTCACAAACATGTAGCATGCATATGTGCTCAATAACCAAACATAACAAGTTATACAATGATCATGAATATGAAACTACAAGAGTTCAAAAGATGAGAGAGTATATAAACAACATTCCATTAGCATTAAAGCTTTTGAGATGAGAAAACACATTTACCTAGGGTTTGGAGAAGAAATCCACCATAGATCCCACCTTGGGTTGTTTAGCTAGCCATCCAAATGAGTAAATGCATAATAAAAAGAGTAAATGCAAGAGACATTGAAATAAATGCTATTATATTGATTGAAGATGGGAATATAAAGTTTTACAAGCTAAAAACTAAATTACATTACATAAACTTGAAGGAAAACTAATCTACTCCTAAAACTAAGAGAGAAAACTAAGCTAACCTAAGAAACTAACTAAGAACAAGATAAGAGAAGGTAAGAGTGAGGCTCTTCGGCTGCAAAATGTGCTTTTATACCCCCCTCTAGGGTTACAATCAAATGAGGGTGAAAGACCAAGGTGCCCTAGCTTAAAAACACAAATTACAAACCAAATTGCTGCATTTTCGAGCTTTGGGACCGGTCCCACTTATGCTAGGACCGGTACCAACACCTACTGTAAAAGTGGTACCAGTACCAAGTGGTACCAACATGCAGAAATTGCCTTGCGAATGCCTCCGACTTCAAATGGTCATATCTCTCTCGTCCGGAGTCGGATTTGGACGTTCTTTATATGCACGCGAAGCTTGAGAAGTCTTCTTTCCAACCATGGCGGTCTCATTCTCTAATTCAATCTGGAGAGAAACAGTTTTTCCAAAATGTCCAGATTGGTCGCTTTTTGCACTTCATGACTTCAATTGCCCATATCTCCCAAATAATTTGGCATTTAGCTTTGAAATTTGATATGTGGCATCTAGACACACTTAAAAGTATGTTCTATAAGTCTCATGACCATTGAAGACTTCCAAGGCTTGACTCGAAGCCCTCACTTTGCATGCAAAAAGCATCCGTTTATATGCATTCAACCTACAAGGGCTAAAAAACAACGAAAGAGTCAAAAGCACCCATTTACAAGTATAAATGGCTCAAGTATGTACAAAATGATGGGAATAATGCAATAAAAGTATGCAATATTATGGTGCAATCAAACCCGAAAGCAAAATCCCCATTGGAGGAGACCCAAAAGTTGTTCTCAACCACAGAAAGTTTCAAACCAAAGGGAAGTTGGGAAACAACATCTGGAAAATTCAAGAACCCAATACAAACATAGAGTAGGAAAAGTGAACAACAGAGTGACATCTCCTGTACAAGAATTTCTGAAGATGCTTGAACACAATGAATCTAATACCCATGTATCTAATGCCCATGGACAATTCAAATGTAAACAAACTGTCGGAAATCGGAAATATATTAAACAAAATTTATTGTAGATTTATTTAACATCATTAAACAAACTGCTCGCAAATGGAACAAAGCTAAGATTTATTGTAGATCTGAAATGTATTTTCAGATCTAAAGCCCCAGCACATATATCTACTCCATTGAAGGAATATCCACATAAAAAACCTAGTATAAACCTCAAATTCTACCTAATAAGTGAGTATAATCGGATTACCTTGCCGGAAACTTGATGACGATCGCCGGAAATCGGAGATGATAGTCAGAAAATAGTGATGGCCGCCGGAAATCGGAGTTGATCGTCATTATTTGGAGTATATCGTCTCTTCATGCTGGGAGGAGCAAAGGATTCAGTTGAAGAATGGAGAAGATCGGATATGAAGGTCAAAGGTCGAAGGTCGAAACTCGGGCCCGTGTTTTTTTTAGAACAAAAACTTGTTCTCCTGAAACAACTTTTTTTGTTCTCTGTTTTTAACCTAAAACTTATTTTGTTTTCTATTTTTTAGATTTTGTTTTGGGAAAACAGGGCAGAGCCAAACATGATTTGGGAAACAAACAGTTTTTTTGAACTCTGAAAACAGAAAACTGTTTTTAGAGATGGGAGCCAAACATAGCCTATATGTTTGATGAATCCGAGCAAATTTAGTTCTGTACATCAATGTTATCAAACCCGGACCGGACCGGACCGGCCGGTTCAACCGGTCCCCTTTCCGGTTGGTTTAACCCACAAAAACCCATTTTTAAAAAAACTGTTCAACCCGGCGGTTCAATCGGTCAACCCGTTTTTTTTTTGTTTTTTTTTTTTTAAATTTAAAATAAAATAAAATTTTAAGGTACTAAAATTACTAAAATAGTCCCAATATTTTTAAAATCTCTTAAAACCAAGAAGGTTAAAAAGGCAAATTAGTCTAAAAAAATCCCAAATAACAAAAAGAAACCTAAGCACCTAATTTAGTAATACAACATTCTTATCTTGCATTTTAAAAAATATATATAATAAAGATCGATCAATAGTAATTTTCAATTTTCAATTTTGATGACTACAAATAAATTCAAATATATGAATTGATTGTACAAACATTTTAAAAAAATTATATTTTGAATCATGTACAGCTTTTATTCTAATAAATAAATAAATAAATAATATATTTATGACGTCACGGTTCAACCCGGTTGACCCGACGGTTGAACCGGTTGACCCTTAACCCGGTAACTTTTTCAGTTCAATGAACGGTCCGGTTTTTAAAACAATGTTGTACATGTTGGTTTGAATATTTGGACCCCATTGTCTTACCCCTTTTTTTTTTTTTTTTGTTATTTTTTTTTTCAAATTGGATATCACATAATGTTTGGTATAGTTATAGACTGTGGGCATGGATAGATAAATACACAATATTTTTTGTGCATTTGGATGTAATAGGTCAAATAAGGTCATAGAGGTTAGAATATTAGATGATTGTTACACCCATTTTTCCTTTTAAAAAAAATCTGTTTTTGAGAAATTGACAAAAAATAGTTTTGTTTGATATGGAGTCATATCAAATGCACGGGTAGATGAGTCTGTGATAATTTTATTGCCCATATTTGATAAAGTTCCAAGTTTTTGCATATGGATTACTGTTCTTTTTTATGATTTATGAAAATTCATTGTATAAATCCTGTAGCTTTGCATGTTTAGATAAATCCGAGCTAATTTAGTTATTTACGTGAGGGTTTAAAAAAATGGAGGCCACTATGTTATTATTATTATTATTATTTTTTGGCAAATTGGATCTCACATATTGTTTGGGCTAGTTGTAGAGTGTGGGCACGGATATATGTTTACACAATAGTTTTTGTGCATTTGGATGTAACACATCATATAATGTCATAGCGGTTGGATCTTTTGAACTTGGATTGATTATTTGTTAGCCTTATAGGAGTTTTTGAGCACCCAATATGATAAGGATTGGATTTTTTTTTTTTTTTTTGAATGTATTGCCCTTAGTTTTGCTCCAGAAATTTATAAATTACGCGAATAGATGAGTCCATGATAAAATTTTCCGAAATAGTGATACAGTTTAGATTTTTTTGAACTCGACCACATATTTATTTTTTTATTTAGAATCAGTACATGGGATAAGGTTTCTATCCGATGGTTAAACTCATTTTCTGATATGCTATACATTCAAATATTCATTTTAGAATTTGTATAAAGTTTAATACTAAAATATTGTTGAATTTTATGTTTAAGATGTTCATTGATCTTGTTACAAGTGGATGCTTAAAATATTTGAGATGTTGTCTTAAAAATCAAACTTTATTTTAATTGTTTAAATTTTATAGCAGACTACGGCGAGACAAGCAAAGACCCGCGCCAGAAAGGAAAATTCTCATACAGATATATATCTAACATTAGTGGATTGGCAACATTAATCAATGATGCTAGTTTGTAGTACAGACATCAAGTTGAACTTAGGAAAACATCTTTTTACCTTCTCTTTGAAGCAGTACTTGATAGAAAAATAACCGCTGGTGAGAGTAAAAAATTTGATAAGGATGTTTTGGACATTATAATGATATTCAATCCGAGGTCCAAGAAGTTTATAATTGGAGAAAAGGAGATTGAGTCACGGTAAATGATGTTCGATTGATATTTGGTATTTATCCCAAAGTCTTATTCTACCAAACCCAGTACTCCATTTGTCAAAAGGAGTTTCAAAAATTCAGAACGGTTGACAACATCTGAAATTCGGGAACAGATAATTGTAGCAACGAATGGTAGAAAGAAGAATGATTATAAGGATGTGGCTAGGCTTCTCTGCTTATACACATTGATATTGTATTCTTCTCAACAACAGGTCCTACAATTGGGTGGGATACAGTAAAATTCGTTGAGGATTTAGGTGAAGTGAAAAAATATGCTTGGACCGAGAAGATATGGAAGTACGTTACGGATTCTATAGAGGAACATATTTATAGTCCTGATAATGTAACAGGTTGTGCAATCGCATTGCCGGTAAGTATAATTAATGTGAATGCTATAATGGTTTACATATGATTCAAATATTTGTCTTATTACGTTCAAACATGGTTTCTGGTTATATGTGATTACTAATGACTTTTTTTTTTTTTTTTTTTTTTTAGCACACCAAGATTTTGGAACCACGAGATACTGCAGGAATTCCGAGATTTGTAAAATGGGATTTAAAAGAGCTAAATGAAAATATGGAGGAAAAAAGATTTGATGATATCAACAATGATGATGTGAGTTTGGTAACATTTCCAATTATTAAACATATTAGAACATTTATATAATAATAATATTATCATCTTTTGGAAAAAAAAAATGATATTAAAACTTCGAAAAAGTTTATAAATATATAGTAATGTAGAATAGATTATTTATGATGGATATATTTATCTCTTATATAGTATACTGTACATTTGCCATGAATGTAGGTTATAAATTTTGAATGAAACACCTTATATGTTTTTTGGATAACTTATTACATCACATTGCATAAAATCATTTATTATCAAATGCATTAGGTGATTGAAGAGATACAACCAACGATTGAGGAGATCAAATTAATTGGGTTTCCTTATGAAGAGGACCCAACCCATGGAATAAAAGAAGATTGTGAAGGGTATAGGAACAGAGAAGCTAATTTATCTGTACAAGAAAAGGAGCAAGAGAGTGAAGGCGAATATTACAATGAATGTGATGATGGGGAGAACACATTAACGCAAATTGTGAAGACTGCTGTGGACTGTAGTGGAATGGGAGCATCTAATAATACAATCGATAATGAGAGTGATTTGGTATCACAATTGAGAGTAGAGATTCAGCATTTGAATGATAGATTGAAGGAGTCTGCTCTAATATCATCCCTCCAGAATGATCAAAGCAATATGCAAGATACACTTTTAGAGGCGGGGGTCCATACAATGACACAAGTTAAAGCTTTTAAAAAAGAGAACTCAGTTGAGAATCTCCAATGCCTGGTTTCCAAATTAAATAGTGAACTACAACAGAAAACCTTGAGCTACGAATGTATTCTTCGTGGGAAAAATGAGATAATAATTCAATCTCATCTAGCAACAATAGCAGACTTGAGGAAGGAGGTTCTTTATTGCAAAATGAAAAGGAAGAAGAGAATATAAAGCTTGAAGCAAAAATGCAGAATTATGTGAATGACCTGGAAAAACAAACAGGTTAGACCATTTTATTTATAAAAATAAAAAACCTTATTTGATACATGCGTTTTTGACATTCAAAAAGTATAAAAACATGTAAAATTCATGTTAACAATTTTTTATGAGTAGTTACATGTATCCCTGGCTTATATTAACTCCTTTTATATTTGTACAGCCATGAATGAACAGTTGGCCGGCAATATCCAGCAAAGTCAACATGATATAATGGAAAGAGATGATGTTTTACTTAAGTCTACCAATGAAGCACCCAAAGTCCTGCATTCTTCGTTGGTTATACATCTATAAAACAAAGAAAGTAAAATCGCGTGAACTCCCGGACTACACATATGAAAAACCACAAAGAAGAAAAATGGATGGGCAATTACCATTCCAGCTGAAAATCAACAAAAGACAAAAGAAATGATCATATTAGTGGGTGACATGGATGGCAAAACCGATTTGAAAACAAGGCCTCCTATTCCTTTCAGTCTTCAAACCAATGTTGCCAAGATTTTGGAAAAAGAAGACATAGACCAACTAAAGTTGATACACGACCTTGATGGAACTGTGTAAGATAATAATTGACCTCACTTTTTCAATATAATTAACCATACAAAAATCTTATTATAAAGAATTATATTGAATTTTGTCTAAACAAGGCTGTGGTATGACATGGAAAGCAAAAGAATCGTTTCGTATCTTTGGAGGACATAAATTCCTTACTCAGAGAGACAACTATATCTAATTTTGTATGTTTGTAACTTCAAAATCTGTTATTTTTTAAACGTTATATTAGTTCTAACATTTGGTAATATTAATGTGATGAATATTATTCCAAAATAAAATCAAAAGAATACATAAATAATGTATATTTGACTAACCTTTTCTTATTGTTTGTTGGAATAGAGTTTGACACAGGAGAAAAAGAAGAATATGAGGAAGGAAATGTTCGATAACTTTTTGGATGAAATAAGCATGGAATATAATTTGCTTCATTTTCCATTGAATCGTAACAACATCCATTGGACTCTGTTAGTATATGACCAACAGAATTCTGAATGGACACACTAAAATTCCTTGAGACATCGAACCAGAAACACAGCTGAAAAATACTTCAAGAAAGCTATAACTATGGTATAATATCCATATTTTGTTTAACTTTATATATCTATTGTTTCCTTTATTTGAATAAAAATGCATGCTCCTAAGCTATTTCCATTTGTGATTCAGAAAAATTATGTCGATCAGCATAGGAAGAGAATAATTCAACAAACAAGTGATCTTGCGAATATGTTGGTGACACAAGACTATGTTTCTCAAATATTTCCAGACAAAGACTGCGTCCAACAGATACCTGGATCGTAAGTTACTTATGGAATTTGAAATTTACAAATAATTTGGTATCCAAAAGAATTCAACCATATAGTTGATTTTGATTAAGAATGCACTCTCACTTGGTCGATATTGCACTCACTCAAAAATGATGTAACTTTATAATTTTTTGTTAATTTTAGTTAAACTTTTTTGGTATTTCAGTTAAGATAACGTCCATGGATATATATGAATACATCTTCGAAACTCTAGACCAATATAAGTTAATTAATCCACTTTGGATATATGCTTCAATCACCTAAAGCTTTAGTTTATGGTGTTTGATTGTGCATATTTATGCTTTATATTCAAAATGTGGGAATGGATAAATGCATCCATTTAGTGGAATACGATACACCTTTATTAAAAATTCATTTTTGTACAGGTTGGATTGCGGAGTGTTCGTGTGCATTCTTATGCAAAAAATTTCAGAACATGGTCATAACAATGAGAGAGGTCATGAATTTAATATTGTGGACTCCCCCTCCCCCCCTCTCAACAAGAACCTACAACAAGGCATATCGTTCCATCCAAGGTCACGGATCAAGAATTAAGAGAATTTCGGGCACACTTAATTTCCAATTTCGTTAATGATGCACACAATTCATGGCCTAACCATAAGTTTCGGCAGCGGATGTCGGATGATGACTTTGAAGAAACAATTTGAATTTCATTACTGGTTTTATTATTATTATTTTTTTAATGCCTTTTTTGATGAACCATTTCTAACTTGAAAGAATATTATTGTGGGGTCATCCAAAACATGTGTTTATGGATATTTTTTGGGTGGGTGTACAGATAGATGAATCTTATGCAGAAATCATATACCTAATGTCATCAATTATAATTTTTTGACAATGGATATATGCATCCATGAGTGAATTGACCTTCGTCTATGTTATCACATTGGTTTTCGTAAGCTTATGATGAAAACTTTCATGGTAAGTGTCATATGAATTGACTTTCATCCATGTTATCACATTTATCCGTGCACTTTCATGGTAGGTGCACAAATAAATGAATACATAGTCAAGAAATGGCCCAATATATGAAAAATATTCCACCTTGTAAAAGTTGTTAGTTTTGGGAACTTGGTTGACACAATTATGTTTTATATTCAGATTGTTAAAACAGATAAATTCAACCATGGAGTCTATCATGGTCCAACTTTATATATAAATGAAATTATTTATCGAACAGCTAAGTTTGCAGATTGATCTTTATACGATCCATGGTCAAGCCATCGATATCAATTTGGATTTGTTAGCTCGTCTAAAAAATCTTTGGTAATCTTTATGGCACTCCACATTTTTACCTAAATTTGTGTTGATAAATAGTGGTCCACTATGCTATTATACCCCCACCAACTTAGTTCATAAGCATTACCATGTGGTAAGATATCAACACCCACATGCTGAATGTGAAATCTATGATCATTTCCTTCAGAAGCTCAAACCAAATATGCATCATGAAATGCAAAAAAAGCCTCATGAATCGCGTTTCACCTTCATTAAGCTCAAGATTAAAATAACTACCGGGATTATTTATAGATGCTTCATCAATGAACCAACGCAAATCATTGAATGATGTAGACTTGTCTCCAAAGAGCTCAAATCTTGCTTTATCAACAACGGACCAAGCTACACGATAAGTAATATCAATCCCATAATTTGATTTCATGTAATTCCTGAAATCACATGGACCTAATCCTGAAATAACTCTCACTCGTTCAATAATGCACTCGCATACTAGATCAGAGCTAACCCTTTTGTGATTGTCAATATGAATGTAGGAGCCACATGTGTGAACATTATCCATTGTTTTAATGTACAGCAATTCATCGCCATCTTGAACAGAACAGTGTATGCGCCATAAGCATCCTCTTCCTCTCGCATGACACATTCAACCGTGACCCTCTTTGCTTCATTCTTGACAAATTTAAAATCTAACCCATGCTTGATTGCATATTTACCCAACACGGAACGATATTTTTTGACACCGCCCTTGAAGCACCGGCCGATGTGCGATATGCCATAAGCCCATGGATTGGATAAAGGAGGTTTCTTTTTATGAGAATAATACTTTGACAACAAGTTAACCTCATCGTCATTCAACACCAAATTATCAGCAATTTGTAAGGGTTGATCCCCGCCCGGCACAATACTTCCAGAATCAATGTTACCACAGTCATTTGTGGCCACCGAAACTCCCAAATTATCAATATGAAGATGTGACGCAATCAACCACAAGTTTTCTAAGTCATCATCATTTTCAAGCATGCAGTGATCATGCCTAGGAATTGAAAATGACATGTGCAATGAGAAATTGTTTGAAATGCCCCATTTCCCGCGCACGATATCACTCAGCTCTCCATAGTCGATGGTGTTGCTCAAACGAATAATAGTAGTTTTACTGTTGTACTTGCATAATAGCAATATTGGATTTCTCACATCTATCTGCAAAAAATAACATAAACACGCATTTTAGAGACTGAAAAGTTTGGAAAATTGAATAGATGTATATGTATATATATACACTCAAGCATAAATGTACACTGGAACCCATTACAAATAACAGAGATATTATCTCTGCAACGATCTAACAAAATAAATTCATACTTAGTTTCAAAACAAGTTAATTAGATCATGATGAGCATAAATATGCCGATCAAGAAATTGAAACTAAAAATGTATGTCGCAACGGCAACCAAACAACTTTATATGAACACATACGTACCTTCAATAACTCAAAGACACCAAGGTCAAAATACTCTAACTGGGAATCACACACTTGCTAATAATGAAAAAGGATTTTCGTACAAAACACTGTAACACTAGACCAATGATATGATAAAATGATAAAGTTCATTCAAATTCAAAAACATACCATTATTAAAAACCATTACATTGGTATGTGAAGTCCAATTTACATTATCTCTTCCATGAAATAAGGATAAGGAATCAGCACACATTCACATATATAGCATTATAGCTAAAAATCAGCAATGAGTATATTAGTCATTATGTAATTAATATATGGATTTATTTTTAATCTAAAAGAGTTTACTGCAAAGGATCTTATCTATTGGACCTATTGATAATAAGATCAACAATCAGGGTCTTCTCGATAATTTTCCCTTTTTCTATTTTCCTAGAATTAATCTTTTACTGCTACTTTAAGCTGTTTCTATTTTTAGCTGGAAATATTACTACCACTCGAACTTGCACCATGGCATACATTACATAACAATTTTTATTCAAATGCTTTGATTTATTTCTTTAATTTTTCATTTTCAGTTTCATTTATATTCTTCCTTGCTGGCAGGACTCTCGCCCCCCCCCCCCCCTTTAATTTGTTTAATATTTAATATATATGATAAATTGGCAATTTGGCACATTAGAACACTGCAAGAAGATCAAACAAATGATTTCCACGTTATGTTTTACCTTTATAAATAGCTACATGACACAAAAATGGATATCTTTTAACCATGCTTATTTTATGCATTTATGTAGGTTTCCAAGATACATACCATACCACTCACCAGAAAATTATGGAGGAACTAGCTTCTACGAGCGCATGATTTATTTTGGGTCACATTCTTAGGATTTGGTTTTCCAATAGAGGATGACTTGATTGATTGTATGTATATGTAAATAGTTAGGATTTCAAATTCAATGTCATGCATGCCACTTTTTAACTTATATATCATACATTGAGTATACTTTGAAGACTTTTGTGCTTTATGTATATTGTAAGTTGTTTATTTTTTAATGATTCTTGTACTTAATTGGTGGATTTGTGTATATGATTGCATATGTATACATGTTACAGGTTATATACATGTATATAGGTTATAGGTCATATGCATGTATATAGGTTACAGGTCATATATAGGTTATGGGTCATGATTATATAATGGAATATTTTTTAAAAAATTTATAAAGACAAAATACGAGGGTTTTATACCGTCGTCTTTTCTTAAGTTCCAGGAAAGATAAGGTTTAAAACTGATAAAAGATGAGGGTTCAACACTCTCACTGTTTCTAGAAAAGACAAGGGTGTAAAACCCTCGTAAATTCTCTCGTCATTTGAGCAAAAGACGAGCCGCTATTTCTAGAAAAGAGGAGGGTGTAAAACCCTCTTGATTTTGAGAAAAGACGAGGGTGAAAAATTCTCGCTGTTTTTGGAAAAGACGAGAGTGTTGAACTTAACGAGGGTTTCAAAAATCTCGTCTTTTTTAAGAAGACCCTGGAATAGACGACTTCAACAAAACCCTCGTGTTGGCCTAAATATATGAGAGTTTAAAACCCTTGTCTTAGGCTTTTTTTTTTTTTTTTTTTTTTTTTGTAGTAGTAGTCTGGAATTTTTAAGCTCCAAAACTGATACTAAGTAAAGCAATTTCAAACAGGACCTTAGCAGTGCTTGATCTGGAGAAGGGTGGTCTATTTTCTCTAGGTCGGGTCTATTTTCTTCTCTATAGTTACAAGAAAGGAATTGTTTGTCTATTTTTTTCTTTGATGTAGAAGAGGGTTGCCTATTTTCTTATTTGTAGTTACAAGCGTGGTTTATTTTTTATCATAAAATTTCATAGAATGCATGGGTTGTTTTTGATTGCTCTTAGTTTCCATTTTAGTAGAATTGTTTGGACGATGGTAAATTTTTTGACAAGTTCTATGATAATATGCAAAATAAAAAAAGTCAGAAATTGTTAAGCCATGGCCTACTCCATTTTCATGTTTATATAAGAAAATATAAAACTAGTGGTGTCAAAATGGATGGGCCACCCATTTGGCCCGCTGACTGATCCGATAAGATAACGAATCAGGCCCGATCCGGTTTGATAACTAATGGACTGGGCTGATCTGATGCATAGTAAATGGACTGGATTGGGCTGAGGTGTTTTGTCCAATGGGTTGGCCCCATCCGAGCCCGATAAGTGGCCCGAACTGATCCAATAGCCCGATCTGCCCATTAGCCCGTCTAATAGCCCGTTTGGCCCGATCCATTAGTCCATTAGCCCGTTAAAATTGGAAAAAACCGTTAGCCCAATCCGGCCCGTTACATTAGTGGACTAGACAAATGGACTTGATTGCACTGGTATTTTCCTCTTATTGGACTAGTCCGATCCGGTCCAATAATTTAACGGGCTAAGCCCGATCTGATCTGATAGCTCATTAGCTCATTTTGCTTAATGGCCCGGCCCGGCCCTATCTGTCCATTTTGACACCACTATATAGAACCCACAGAAAAAATAAAAACAACACAGCCCTTAAAACTCATAGAATAAGGGTGGTTTAACATCTTTTATATTTCATTTGCCAATTCTAGGAAAGCTTGATTAAGAGTGGGTTTTTATTGTTTGAAAAAAAAAAAAATCTTAAATAAACCCAATGTCCAAACACTCCCCTAGATTGGGGGTTTTAAAGTGGGCTTTTAATCTTCACCAACTCACTTAATTGTGTACCCAGTATTAGGTAGTTTTTTTTTTTTTTTTTTCAAACAACATACATTAGTAGGATTAATAATTAGCTATTAAAGGCTTAAAGTGGAGGAAAAGTAATAAATGAGCCAATTCTTATCCACAAGAATTGAAATCTAGAACTTCATGATATAAATAAAGAGATATGAACCACTTAGTCGAAACTCAAGTTCTTAATGTTACATAAGTAGTTTATCATACTAAAACTTTTAAGGGCCCGTTTGGATTAACTTTTTCTAAAATCACTTTTAGAGAACTTATCTCTTTAGAGTTATGGTAAAACCATGTCTTTCCATTTCAAAGTTTCTATTCTAGAAGTGATTGTAGCAAAAGTTGGGCCCCTTATAACTTTTGAGGCATAACTTTTGCCTCAATAACTTCTAGTATGAAAATTTTGCCAATAATTCTAATACTCCTCAAGCTGTTTAGAAGTGATTATCACTTGATCCCTTGAAGTAAATGGAATTTTAAGCTCTAAAACATTGGTAAGGATACTTCAAATGGCTCACGGGTCCATAGGCCCAGTAACTTTTGAGTATTAAAGCGTACTCCGTGTCCTCGAAATTGACTTGTTCCATTCTATTGAATAGATCGGTAACTTAAATAGCGGGCCGGTTCCTTTGAGGCTTCACACAAACATTTTGTTAATTGTACTAATATTAGGCTGGGCCGCTGGGCTTGAAAGCTAAAGTCAGATATGTTGGCCTAGCCCACTCTTGTTCTATTTATAGCCCTGATTAGGTTTTGGTTTCCCTTCCATGTTTCAGTTTCAACCCCCCATCTCTCACCGTCTCCCTCTCTAACGCACTCACAAAATCGTAATGTTTGGCGATTTTATACCCTTTTGGAACCGGCATGGTATGTTCTTGTTATAACTCTCTCTGTTTCTGTTTTATGTATTCGTGTGAATATGTATATTTATATACGGAGACCCTAATATAGGGTGCATCCAACTCAACTTTGCCTTAGGTTATCTTTATTGGGACAGTTGCAAAATATATTTTTAAATTTTTTTCGTTGGACTAGATGCATCTTATAAATGTTATGTTTGCCAAACATCACCGTGATCTAATGGTTGATTTTTGGAAAAATGGACTGTAAAAACTTGGTGATATTTTGAAGTCACAATATTTTATTGTGACATTTTAAAAAAACCCGCGGTTGGATCACCGTGATATTTGGTAGGCATGACATTCATAAGATGGACATCTAATCTAACATGTCGATTTTTCAAAATATGTTCTCAAACTGTCCCAATGACAGGCACCTGACTTGCTGTCAGGTGCACCCTATATTAGCATCTCCCTGTTTATTAATGTTTATTATATATACCAAGATCTATTT
>JAESVK010000475.1:1348544-1385136 GCA_017140935.1 Hamamelis virginiana | reverse complement strand
AAGGTTTTACCGCACACTATTGCCGAATATAATATCATATAATTGTACATCTGTGATTGCAATTATATAATTATGCAATGGTTCTTATTGGTATGAATACAAACCAGCATGCTTTATTCCTCATTTAAGATGGATAGCGATATTCCATTCTTTTCGGGGATAAACTTGCCGGTCCTGTATTCATAATCTTTTTGGGACTTCCTTCTTGTAGTTGGAAGAACCACCATACATAATTACTATAGTGAGGATTTTATAAACATAAATTGTTTAATTGATATTCAAATGGACTTCTCACCCAAGTTCCGCTCATTCCACCAACTTAACTGCATTTTTACTAAGCTTAATTAAACTTACTTCGTTTTCGCTTCAACCCAATCGGAGCAGTTACCACCAACCAATTTAATTGATAATATTCTTTCCGCTTGAATTGATTCCAAAGAGTCTTTTTAATATAAACCTGCACTTCCCAGTGGTTCGACACCCGTGCTCACTAGTCACAATCGAATTGAGATTAATTGTCACGCGGTATTATAAATTATTAATTCTGATCACTGACGGGGAATAATCTCCCTCGTCGTCTGAGTCGATCAGCATGGTGCATGCATCGATGGCAGAAATGGAAGTTAGGAATCGCGTTTTGGTGAAGGTAGAAAATGTGCATTCTTCATTTATAAATATAATGTGATATTATTTGTTTGATATGTTTGGAAAAGAGATAATATATGTATACATTTGAAAACAATTGATCTTACTTATGTTTGAAACTTTAATAGGTTGAAGAAGAAGAAGAAGGTCAAAATGTTTAAGAAATTAAAGAGGAGATAGAGAGTGATTTTGAGATGGAAATAGTTTTCTGTACGGCATTAGTTCCATTCAAGGGAACAGTTGATGTAGACAACCAAGAGAAGGGTGCTTCAAAATTTGGATTAGAACAATTGAAGAGAAAAATAATTGGTTTGGAGGAAGTGATTAAGGGTTTGAGGAGGGAAAATGAAGGGCAGAGATCCACAATCAAATCTATCACTGATGAATTGAAAAAGTTGGATGAAAAAATTTTGGAACTGGAAGTTCACAATGTCACACAGCATGTTTGTGACAGTAGAGATAAGAAAATTGAGGAATTGGAGCTAAAAATTAAGTTAATGACAAAGGAACAAATGGAAAGAATTGATGATTTTAAGGCTTTATTGTTGGCGAGGGATGAGTTGATAGATGAGCAAAGAGAGACCATTAATGAATTGACAAATAGGCTGGACAAACAGCAAGGTAATGAATGATCTAGATTTTACTTTGTTGAACATTATATTTAAGTTGTATCCAAAAATGAAAAATGTATACATATTTGTCTTGTTCATCTATATATCTGTTTACATATTAAAAGTGAGATTGGGTGTGAGAAATGTTGGGTTTTTTGCCATTTTTTGATCCATGCATACATGCAATAAGGTTTATTGTTTTCTTGTGTATAAATGTGGGGTTAGTTTTAAGAAAAAATTTCTTTTATGGGTTATGTTGAGCCTAGTATACATGTTTTTGGAGATATTTTTACTTAGTTGAACATTCCATTTAAGTTTTCTTCAATAATGCACCATGAATACATTTTGTTTTCTTCATTATTATTTATTTCAACATAATATGAATCTCGTTTTATTTTGACATTTGAGCTGGGAAAGCAACAAGTTAATTAATGATTTACATCTTACCAATTTGCACAATATATTTAAGTTGTTAAGCTACTTACACCATGTATACATTTTTTTTATTTATTTATATTTTCAACTCAATTTTTTTGTTAATAATCTAGTATCATTTCATGTATTATTTGGATGCAGAAATTCCAACAGTTGTTGAAGATATTGAGAATGTCAACGAAAAATTAAAAAACAAACAAAAGGTGACAGAGAATGAAGTGAAGATGAAGGGTGCACAGACTGTGACGCCTTCATCCCTTGTTAAAAGAATAAAGCTTAAAGAAAGGAAAAATGTGGAGTTGCCAGATTTCACATTTGAAAGGAATATACATAATCATCATAAGAGGAAGCAAAGTAATCAACAAGGGATAGAGGCGTCAGTTGAAGATCAACTGCCAGAGCCAATAGTCATAGATGTTACTAAAGATGATGGTGGTGAGAAAATTAAAGAAAAAAAAACAGTCCCTTTCTCACTTAGAACAAAAATTGCAAAGTTCGTTGACTCAACAAGTTCGTGACAAGCTTAAGAACCTTCACAAATACATAGCAGCCAGTGTGTATACATGTAGCCACGAAATAAAACTACAAAAAAAGCATCTAAAATTTAGTTCATAAGCCAAAAAAATTGGTAAAAATATATGAAATATGAACACATTTATCATATCAAACCCATCTAATCCATGTATACACATATCGTTCCCCACTACTAGTGAGAATCTCGAGAACGTTCGATAACCGCAATTTGCAGTAAAAACCAATTTTGATAAATTTTCAAATTCGTGATATGTAAGAGGGCAAATCCGTCAAAAGCTACAAATTTTGAATTTTTCAAAAACTAGTTTTTCTCTAGGAGCTTTTGGGCATACAACCCATACACTAGAAGATCATAGGTTAAAAACCCTAAAAAAAATCAAATTTTTGTTTACAAATTGACGAGTTCTCATAATTCAAACAAATGTAACGTAAAATGTACAATTCAAAAATCCTAAATGTTAGAATCCAACAAAAAATCCAAAAAATCTTATTAGTTTTGCGCAAACAACAAAACTCAAAATATCGTAAGAAATCATTTTTCGTTTCAAAACTCATCAGATTTTGACAAAGTGATGAGTTCTCATGATTTCAAACAAATATAAATACAAACTGTATGGTTCGAGAGTCCTAAATATCATAACAAAAAAATAACAAATCAAATTTTCATTTCAAACTCTAAAAAACCAAATCAAATCAGTTAAAACGATAAATCTAATGGAAGAACAACAAATTTAATAACATTTTAAACTGTTTACTCCAAAAAAATAAATAAATAAATAAATAAATAAAAAAACTCATCTTTAACAAAAACTACCTCTCTCTCTCTCTCTCAACATCAAAATATCAATAACAACAAATATTTACAAGATGCTAGCATGGGGTCTCGAAATGGAGACAAACTATCCCAAACCCCTCCCCTCCAGCCAACCGGGCTAGCTAGTATTGGTCCCTGCACTATCTCTATCACATAGAAAAAACATTAACATTATATTAGTGACCTATATATCATGTGGGGAGTCTAAAATCAATAGCTAAGTCTATTTCTAAAGAATGTATATCCATGACACCTTATAACAAAGGGAAAAAAATGAGATTTAAAATTCATTAATGACATTTAATCTCTTTTCCATGTCTGGAATATAATGATATGCATGCAGATCAACACAATATCAAAGAGGGTCACTTTGGAAACTATCTAAGATAATATCAAAAGAAAACAAATTAAAGTTACAATTACAGGTTATGCATGGACTTACCCATTTCCTACACCACCCATTCCCATTAAGTCTTAAGAAATCCACCAAAAGTCCACCACCTTCAAAAACTGAAAGAAGCACACAAAGTATAATTAGTCGTTAATTTAAAAAGAAAGTAGCTGTTTAAGCAAATAACTTACAATATATAATACTCTATTTCACTAAAGCAAAAGTCTAAGCCTATAACATACCAAATAAAATGAATCGAGAAAATAAACCATGAAAGCTCATTCGACAAGTTAAAAATGGAAATAAAACATACAAATCAAGTCAAAATAGCTATAGATGCTGCAAGTAACTAATCTGAATCAAGTCCAAATAGCTATATAGATGGTGCAAGTAACTAATCTGCAAGTCAACTAGAAGCAATAAATTAGTTAATAACGTGTGATTTTCATAACTCCAAATGTCTGATATTCTTAGGCCCTATTTGCAATAGCTTGGCCTAAAATTACTTTTGATAACTATATTTTCACATATCTCTTTAGAGATGTGACTAAACTACCACTTTACATATTAAAATTTTCATACTAAAAGTGATTGTAGCCAAAGTTAAGGAGCCTAACTTTGTCAATCTTCTGATTACCCTCAAGTCTTCTAGAAGTGATTATCACATCATCTCTTAGATTATGTCGAATTTTGAACTCTAAAAATGATTTTAGGCAAAGCTCATTCAAATCATGCATTAGGAAACAAACATAAATGCATGAAACTTAAAAGGACTAAATAGATCTTGGTATAATAATTTTCAGAAAATATATAATCAACAGGGAGATGCTAATATAGGGTGCACCTGACATGTTGTTGTCAGATGCACGTCATTCGGACAGTTTGAGAACATATTTTGAAAAACCGACCTGTTAGATTAGATGTTCATCTTATGAATGTCATATCTAAAAAAAATCACGGTGACTTTTCTGTTCTTCAAAATGTCACCAACAGTTAGATCACAGTGATGTTCAGCAAAAGTAACATTTATAAGATGAGCATCTAATCCAATGAAAAAAAAATTTAAAATATGTTTTGCAACTGTCCAAACAAAGATCACCTAAGACAAAGTTGAGTTCAATGCACCCTATATTAGGGTCTCCGTACATAAATATACATATTCACATGAATACATAAAACAGAAAAAGAGAGAGCTATAACAAGAACATACCATGCCGGTTCCAAAAGGGTATGAAATCGCCAAACATTACGATTTTGTGAGTGCGTGAGAAAGAGAGGGAGAGCGAGAGCGAGAGCGAGAGAGATGGGGGTTTGAAACTGAAACATGGAAGGGAAACAAAGACCCAATCAGGGCTATAAATAGAACAAGAGTGGGCTAGGCCGATATATCTGACTTTAGCTTTCAAGCCTAGCGGCCCAGCCTAATATTAGTACAATTTAACAAAAAGTTTGTGTCAAGCCTCAAAGGACCCGGCCCGCTATTTAAGTTGCCGATCTATTCAATAGAATAGAACAAGTCAATTCCGAGGACTCAAAAGTTACTAGGCCTATGGACCCGTGAGCCATTTGAATTTTGAAGTACCCTTACCAATGTTTTAGAGCTTAAAATTACACTTGCTTTAGGGGATTTAGTGATAATCACTTTTAAACAGCTTAGGAAGTATTAGAATTATTGGCAAAATTTTCATACTAGAAGTTATTGAGGCAGAAGTTAGGCCTCAAAAGTTATAAGGGAGTCCAACTTTTGTCACAATCACTTTTAGTATAGAAACTTTGAAATGGGAAGACATGGTTTTACCATAACTCTAAAGAGATGAGTTCTCTAAAAGTGATTTTAGAAAAGGTTAACATAAACGGGTCCTTACAAGTTTTAATATGATAAACTACTTATGTAACATTAAGAACTTGAGTTTTGACTAGGTGGTTCATATCTCTTTTTTTATATCATGAAGTTCTAGATTTTAATTTTCATGGATAAGAATTGGCTCATTTGTTACTTTTCCTCCGCTTTAAGCCTTTAATAGCTAATTATTAATCCTACTAATGTATGTTGTTTGGAAAAAAATAATAATAATAATAAAAAGCAACCTAATACTGCGTACACAATTAAGTGAGTCGGAGAGGATTAAAAACCCACTTTAATATCCCCAATCTAAGGGGGTGTTTGGGCATTGGGCTTATTTAAGATTTTTTTTTTTTCTTTTTCAAACAATAAAAGCCCACTCTTAATCAAGCTCTCCTAGAATTGGCAAATGAAATATAAAAGATGTTAAACCACCCTTATTCTATAACATACCTAATATTCTTAGGCCTCATTTGCATTAGCTTGGCCTGAAATTACTTTTGATAACTATCTTTTCACACATCTCTTTAGAGATGTGCCTAAACTATCTCTTTATACATTAAAATTTTCATACTAAAAGTGATTGTGGCCAAAGTTAAGGAGCCTAACTTTGTTAATCTTCCGATTACCCTCAAGTCATCTAGAAGTGATTATCACACCATCTCTTAGATTATGTCGAATTTTGAACTCTAAAAATGAAGGCAAAGCTCATCCAAATTATGCATTAGGAAACAAACATAAATGCATGAAACTTAAAAGGACTGAAAAGATCTTGGTATATTAATTTTCTGAAAATATATAATCAACAGGGAGATGCTAATATAAGGTGCATCTGACATGTTGTTGTCAGGTGCCCGTCATTGGGATAGTTTGAGAACATATTATGAAAAACTGACCTGTTGGATTAGATGCCCATTTTATGAATGTCATGTCTACTAAAAATCACAGTGATCTAATCGTGGGTTTTAGAAAAATGTCACATTAAAAAACTGTGACTTTTCTATTCTTCAAAATGTCACCAATTTTTTAGAGTCCATTTTTTCAAAAACCAACCGTTAGATCACAGTGATGTTTGACAAGTATAACATTTATAAGATGGGCATCTAATCAGGAGCGAGGCCACATGGGGTTTAGGGGGGCAAATGTGACTCCTGATTTTTTTTTTTTTAAAATAATTTTATACTCCATAAAAAATTAAAATTTTATATATGCCTCCTCTCAATTCTTGCTTTACCCCTTCATTTTATTTTTCTATTCCTCTTTTTTTTTTTTTTTTTACTTTTATTTGGATTATATATCCATAAGCTCCTAACATAAGCTTTTTATACCATTATGGAGGGAGCATTTTATGCTATGAAGATTATAAAGAATTGATTATGTAAAAAAAATAGGAGATCAATTGATCATGAATGATGACTTAATCGTGTTTATTGAGAAAAATGGACATTTGATAGCGTTAATGATGAAGCTATCATACAATGCTTTCAAAAGATAGACTTCATCAAGAACAATTATAAATATATTGAACTGAAATGTGGTTTAACAAATATCAATGGATAGACATGCTATCAGGTGCACCTGATGCAACTTGACCTGCTTTAGGGCCACTTCCATCGCATATTTTGAAAAAGTAACCGTTGATTTGGACACCCCTCTCATGAATAACATGTCTGCCAAAAATCACAGTAATCCAATGGTCGGTTTTTAAAAAATTTCACTTCAAAAAACTGTGACTTTTTTGTTCTTTAAAATGTCATCATTTTTTCATAATCGGTTATTTCAGAAACCGATTTTTGGCAAACATGATATTCATGAGAGATGTATCTAATCCAACAATCACTTTTTCATAATATGTAATGGAAGTGGCCCTAAAGTAGGTCACCTGAAGCAAGTTGTATTAGTTTCACCTGGTAGTAGTATGTCTGTATCAATGGATCATAAATTTTTACAATATTTTCTACCTCAATCTAACACAATAAAAAATTTGTACAAAAACATTTTTTATTTTTTTGGATTAAGATAAAGTAGTAACAATCAATTAAAATTCGCCCCTCCTAAATAGGATTCCTGGCTTCACCCCTGCATCTAATCCATCAAAGAATATTTTAAAATAAGTTTTGCAACTGTCCTAACAAAGATCACCTAAGGCAAAGTTGAGTTCGATGCACCCTATATTAGGGTCTCCGTCTATACATATTCACACGAATACATAAAACAGAAACAGAGAGAGTTATAACGACAACATACCATGCCGCTTCCAAAAGGGTATGAAATCGCCAAACATTACGATTTTTGCGTCAGAGAGAGAGAGACAGAGAGAGAGACGGGGGGAGAGGGGGCTTGGAACTGAAATATGGAAGGAAAACCAGGACCTAATCAGGTCTATATATAGAACAAGAGTGGGCTAGGCCAACATAATCTGACTTTTGCTTCAAGCCCAGCGGCCCAGCCTAGTATTAGTACAATTAACAAAAAATTTGTGTCAAGCCTCAAAGGACCCGCCCCGCTACATAAGTTACTGATCTATTCAATAGAATGGAACAAGTCAATTTCGAGGACACGGAGCCCACTTTAATAGTTACTGGGCCTATGGACCCGTGAGTTATTTGAAGTACCCTTACCAATGTTTTAGAGCTTAAAATTACACTTGCTTTAAGAGATTGAGTAATATTCATTTGTAAACAACTTGGGGCGTAATAAAATTATTGGCAAAATTTTCATACTAAAAGTGATTGAGGCAAAATTTAGGCTTCAAAAATTATAAGAGGCCCCAAATTTTTTCACAATCACTTCTAATATAGAAATTTTGAAATGGGAAGACATGGTTTGACCATAACTCTAAAGAGATATGTGAAGAAATAGTTCTCTAAAAATGATTTCAGAAAAACTTAACTCAAACAGGCCCTTATAAGTTTTAATATGATAAACAACTTATGTAACATTAAGAACTTGAGTTTCGACTCAGTGGTTCATATCTCTTTCTTTATAGAATGAAGTTCTATATTTCAATTCTCATGGATGAGAATTGGCTCATTTATTACTTTTCCTCCACTTTAAGCCTTTAATAGCTAATTATTAATCTTACTGATGTATGTTGTTTGAAAAAAAAAAAAAAAAAAAACTAATAGGTACACAATTAAGTGAGTTGGTGAGGATTAAAGCCCACTTTAATACCCCAACCGAGTGGGGTGTTTGGGCATTGGGCTTGTTTGAGACTTTATTTTTTTTCTTCAAAAAAAAGTCCACTCTTAATCAAGCTCTCCTAGAATTGGCAAATGGAATATAAAAGATGTTAAACCACCCTTATTCTATGAGTTTTAAGGGGCGTGTTTTTTTTGTTTTTTTTTTTTGGATGGGTTTTATATTTTCTTATATAAACATGAACATGGAGTAGGCCATGGCTTAAGAATTTCTGACTTCTTTTATTTTGCATATTATCATAGAACTTGTCAAAAAATTTACCATTGTCCAAACAATTCTATTAAAATGGAAACTAAGAGCAATCAAAAACACCTCATTCTATTAAATTTTATGATAAAATAGATCACGCTTGTAACTACAAAGAAGAAAATAGGCAACCCTCTTCTACATCAAAGAAGAAAATAGACAAACAGTCCCTTTCTTGTAACTATAGAGAAGAAAATTGACCCGACCTAGAGAAAATAGACAACCCTTCTCAAGATCAAGCACTGCTAAGGTCCTATTTGAAATTGCTTTTCTTAGTATCAGTTTTGGAGCTTAAAATTTTCATTTGATCTAAAGAGATGTGTGATAATCACTTCTAGAGGACGTGGGGGTATATGATCATCGGTCAAAGCAAGGATCCTAACTTTTGCTAACATCACTTCTAATATGAAAATTCTTATATGTCAAAAGTAGGTTTGGGCATTACTCTAAAGAGATATGTGAAGAGATAGTTCCCCAAAAATCATTTTAGGTAAAACTAATGCAAACAAGTCATTACATAGTTTCTTCGGATACAAGTCGACCACATAATTTAATTTGTAATGCAAAAAAGTAGAAATTATACTGTACTTACATATTATATGGTTTTAAAAATATTACCTAAGTGGTGAATCATTTAGCACTACTCTTAAGTAAATGCTGATAGGTATAATTTTTTTCATATCATAAGTGTGAAGTACAAGGATTGGAGGGATTATCAAATACTATAAAAGAGAGGTTTTTGTTGTAGTTTCGAAGAATGCCAATGGTGTTTCCATTGCATTTCAATTATGTTAAGGCTATGGTTGGATTTTTGCTTTGAGTTATGCCAAGGACATTGGGTTGTGGCACCTGTGGGATTTGATTGTGGAAGAAGATACTTTTGTAGTTATTAATTGAATTTTTTTTATTTTAAATGACCCCCCCCCTCCCCCCCCCAAAAAAAAAAAAAAACAAAAACAAAAACAAGAACAAAACAAAAAACAAAAACAAAACAAAACACCTGGTACAAATGTGTATAAATTTGTTATTTTAATTTGTATGAGAGCAACATACTACAGTACGTATCATACAAAATATAATATTATTCTCATGGAAATCCAACAAACATAGTAATTTTATTGTCGACTACAATTTTACTTTTTTTTCTTTTATATAGAGAAGTGTTCCAATCAGCTATAACTTACTTTAACTAAAATCAGCTAAGAAATCTAAACCATTGGATTTCTTTTAACTTAATGCACGATTCATTGTAAAAAGAAATCCAAGGGCTTATATTTCGTAATTGATTTTAGTTAAAGTAAGGTATAACTGACTAGAACACTACACCTTTTATATATATATATATATATATATATATATATATATATATCTTTGAAAAATGATCAAAAGGACCCTAAATATGATCTTATTTATCAAGGAGTCCAATGAATAAGATTCTATACCAATAGCCCCCTACAGGTCAAATATAAAGTCAATTAGTACATTAAAATGTCTATTATACCCGCACTCCTTAATTTAAGCAAGGTGTTCAATTTTTTTATATTTTCTGATTTTAAATTAAATATTTATGGACATTTTTAATTTTAAATATATGCTGAATGTGTTTTGGATATGGTAAGTTTTTTTGAATTTGAATTGAGATTAAAGATTTTCTGGATTTCATATTCTAAACCAAAATGGTAGATGCTGCATCTTTTTCTTTTATGTTGTGAAGAAACGATGTTTAAAGGTTCTATTTTGCTACATCTTTTATTCTTTGTTGCTGTAACTTTTTAAATCAAACGGTGTTAAAAGGTATGTTCGTTGTCTAACTTAAGTTTTGATTCAATTTCCTTGCCCAAAGGTACGTGACCATTTTATAGATATACATGTATATCTATAAAACAGAGACAAGAAATTCTCTAGTTCAAAGTTTGTTTAACAGATATACATGTATATATGTACATCTAAAGATATCTTCATTTAGATACACACGTATATCTAAAGACCTTCGACATCAAACACAACTACATTTCCCAACACCCAACTGTAGACATCCATTTTTGACCATGAGTATGGTCATGAATGGTTGCCTATGATTAGAGGTGAAATAGGGTGTCAAAACCCTAAGTTGCCAGTTTTACCATTTGTGGGTAATTAAGTAGAGGTCATTATCACATGAAATTTTTTAGGTCAGATTGAGTCGATTCTTTTTGCATTAGGTTTTTAGAGAGTCTAGGAACATCCTTGCAAATTTTCATGACATTCTGAGCCAGGCTTAATAGAAAATAAGGCCTTTTGTGACTGAATGGCAGTTTTGTCCTTTGAATCACAAAAGCCCTGAATGACTGTCGATCTTGTCTCAAATGGCCTCGAGGCTTTGGCATAGATATTTAAGATGTGTTTGGTAGCTAAGTTGATCAGTGGCAAGGCCTATTGAGCCTTCTGGCTCACATCTGGCTCTCAAGGCTCGAAAGACCCTTTCAAAGCCCAGATTAGGGTTTCGACCGGAAGCGACCGGGATTCGATATTTTTATCAAACCAAAGCCTTCAAAGGCTTCAAAACACTTTCCTAAAACATTTTAAAACTTGTTTCAAGAAGAAGAAATGATTCCGGAAGCAATCGGTTAGCAAATTTCAAAACCCTAATTTGGGCCCGGCAGGCTCTAAACAGCTAATCGGTCAACTTTTTCCTAAACCTTTGACCTTGGTCAATGCATTTTCACTTCAAGCACTTCTTAAAACATGGAGAATCGAATCACGATCGTTTCGATGCTTGAATCGTCAAATTTAGACTTAAAACAGGCCCAAACGAGCCTACACGTGAGGGGGAGTGTAGAAGAATGAAATTCACTCTGTCCCACATCGCTTAAATGAAAAGCTTGCTATAGATTTATGTACCTATAAATAGAGGGCCCTGAAATCAGTTTCAACACACAGAATAAGCTTTAGAGAGCTAGCTTGGAGAGTAGAGGCTTGAGCAATTGCACAAGCTTCCCCCATAGCACTCTAGCTTGAGTTTTAAAGTTTTTGAGGTCCTTAGAGTCCTTGGAGAAAAGGCTTGGAGCTTGAGGAGAAGGCTTGAAGCTTGAAGGCTTGAAGGCAGAGGTTAGTAGTTTCTTTTCTGTTCTTGTTCTGTTTCTTTTTTTAATCATGTTAGGTTAGGTTTTTATTTTCTTAGTAGGCATAGGGTTTAGTTTATTATTAAGCGTAGGATATAGATTAACATGCATAATATAAATTCCATATTTATTTAGTATGCATATTAAACTAGCTTATTATTATATATGCATTTTTCTCTTCTTCCATTCTTATATTATCATACCATATTAGTATTAGGATTTATTTTATATCTACAATATATGATAATATATTAGTTTCATGCATGTTATTTTCTTAAGGTTAGGAAAATATATTAATCTATTTCTTTTTTTTTTAGTTAGTTTTATATTGTTACCATGTTAGAGATACATGTTAGGTTTGTATTTTAATTATGTCTTGTTTGGGATGATATGACTTGTGTTCGAGGAAGCATGCAAAGGTAAGTCCCTTCCCTTGTGATTAAATATCAAGTTTTGATACATATTAGGTTGCATTTAGTACATATTTTTATCACTTTTTATTCATTATTTTAGGGTTTTGAGTACACTTTTTGGTTACTTTCAAATCTGTTCATGGATTTAAAGTGACCTAAAAGTGTATTAAAACTCACTTTTTAGGCCAAAATCAACATAGAAACATGCCTAGGTTCACATAGAATAATTAGATTGCATTTAGGACACTTTCATGCATTATTTATACGTTTGATGATATTTTTTTATTTTATTTTCCAGAAATTCCAGCATGCATATTTTAATGTTTTAGGTATTTAGACTAACCTAGGATTAGCTAGAAACCCTAGGATTAGAGGGGCCACTTGATCCCACTTAAGACTATCCTTTGTTGTAAGAATTTTTATAGTAATAGAGTTCTACTTGGTTTAGGATTCTACTTCGAGAATAACTCTAAAATTTTGAAAGTATTTAAAACGGAATGAAATTCCATCTTTTATGCAAAGAAAAGTGTTTTGATCAAATCCAAACTCTCGAAAATAGAGTTCTACTTGGTTTAGGATTCTACTTCGAGAACAACTCTAAAATTTTGAAAGTGTTTAAAACGGAATGAAATTCCATATTTTATGCAAAGAAAAGTGTTTTGATCAAATCCAAACTCTCGAAGCTAGAGTTCTACTTGGTTTAGGACTCTACTTCGAGAACAACTCTAAAATTTTGAAAGTGTTTAAAATGGAATGAAATTCCATCTCTTATACAAAGAAAAGTGTTTTGATCAAATCCAAACTCTCGAAGTTAGAGTCCTAGATAAGATAGAATTCTTTTGGCTATATGGTTCATTACAATAGGAGAGTCCTAAGGTAATCGAACTACGTGGACTTTGATCTTTGTCAAGCAATTGATAAGGTACGTAGGCAGTCAATAGGGCGCAAGTCCAATCTTAGGTTGACTTCTAGTCTCCTAAGACCATTAGGATTGTGTATATTTTCATACTATGTATTATTATTATATATTATATATCATATTTTGTGATTGATTAGATAATTAGGATTGTTTTGAAAAGATTTTGATAAAGCCCAAACTTAATTAGGAGACCTTTAATTAGGGCGAGGTGGGTGCCTACAAGGAGATCCTTGGAACCTTCCCACTTCGTAACCTAGCCCCCGAATCCAACTTTGATTCGAAAGACCATGCTTTTCCAAAATATGGGGTCAATGTTTTATTGAAAATAAAACTCTTTTTTGTGGTTTCCTTGTTCCCTAAAAATAAGGTGGCGACTCCTAGTTTTTACAAACTCTCATCCCTTATTCAAAAAACCCTATCTTGAGTGGATAATAGAGAAGGATAAACGTGTATAATAAAGAAGGATAATAGAGAAGGATAAATCGAGACGGATAAACATCATCTACAATCCACTCAAGATAAACATCACCCTAAGAGTGAACAAGAGAGGCCTCCCGATCCAGGTTGGCTGGTTCACACCAACTCATAATCAATATGACATGTATACAACCAGTTGTGTGTATTCACCTTTTGAAAAAAAATTAAAGAGTAGAACCTTCACAATTTTACATCAACCAGTGTGTATACATTTAGCCTTGATAATAAACCTACAAAAAACATCTAGCTATGTGAAAACTATTTTACGCTTAACAGACATGTATATCTGTATATTCAAAGTCATCTTCATTTACATACAAATGTATATCTAAAGACCTTCAACTTCAAACACAACTACATTTTATCTACACATCTGTATCTAAAGTCTTTAAACTTCATTGTACTTCCCTTTTTTTTTTTTTTGTATACATACATACAACATAGGGACTACGGACATTTTTCCTTATTTTCATTGCCATTAGAACAATTTATTCACAATTAAATTACTGTGTTCATGTAGTTGTTTTTATTTTTCAGATAGATTTAAATATGATGTTTTTGCTTTTATGTAAACACCATTCTAAAACCACAATTTTCCGAGTGGAAAAAGACGATCCAAGCCATAAGAATATAATAGATTTTTTATGTACAAAATGGGGCAATCTTAATCGGTTTTCTATCAAAATGATTTATTCATTACCCGGGCACGAAAACTGCATGCTTGATGATGATGACGATTGAAAGGAAATCAACCAAGAATACAACGGAAAATAAAATTTTTGGTTGAATGATTTCCAACAAACCATGATTATAATCATGCTATTAATGCATCAATTGATTCTTATCTATGGAGATAGTTAAAGAACTTACATTGAGAGCCTTTCAATAGCAGTGAAAGTTGAGCTACGCAAGTGAATGGCCTCCAAGAGTATCCACACCAAGCTTGTGAATAATGGTCTTGATCCTTTCCCTTCTTCAAAACCCTAGAAGAAGAAAGATCAAGGAGAGAGAGAGGAGGTCGGCCTTAGGCTTTTTTATGTGAGTTCCATCTGCTAGCATAATCACATTAGTGATCCTTATATAGAGGTCGGCCCTAGATTTTTCGAAACCCTATTTGTCTTATGCTAATTATCTCATAATTGCACTTTAGCCCCAAGTTTTAACTTATAATACATGTGACATCAAATTTACTTTAAATTTGATTTTTCCTTATCTTTCTTTTAACCAATATACACATATGCTTATGGATGTGTGACCTTTTGGGTTCACAGGTATTCAGTAGTAGGCTTGGACAATTATTATGTCCCTAAATAGAACTCTTTCTACTTGGGTTCAATTAGAAACTCTTTCTAATTCCTTTATGAAGAATAAATATCAATTTATTCTTCGAGCTTCTACTAGTCATGAGTAACACCTAGCAGCATTTCATGACATACCCTGAATACTGTGAAATAATTAAGTGAGATGTATCGCTTTTAATGATGTGGTTGAGCCGTACCATCCTGCCCGGGTTCTGAGGCAGTTTGGGTATGTGCAAACCAGTCCATGGAATCACGCGCCCATCCCTCCGACGAAAGCAAAGAGAGGAGCCAAAGCAAACATGTATTCTGTAGAGCACGTATACGTGGAGTATAATTGGACGACTTGGAGCCACCATTGTCTTTCAGTGGGTAGCCGTGGAGAGCCGTGCGATGCAGATAGCCCATAGAAGTGTGAGGACGGGTATGAGGAGTGGTATTCAGAGAGAAATCATGTTAGAATCCATCCTATAGACTCTACCTCTACCTTTCAGCATCCTATTCGGCGATCGTTTGGGGATGCGTACATTGATTTGGTGAGTACTAAGAGATATTTCTTTATTTGTACTTAATTTGAACTCAATTATAAATTAATTTCTCACTAATTATTTTTTACAGAATAACCACCGAAAGAAAGCCCTGACTCTTTTACAAGAGTTTTTACAATTGGGCGAAAGATAACCTATGAATGATATTCTAAAGCGGGTGAGGCTGGCAACATCTATCCTTAGCGATGACAGGATCGAGGACACGGCACAAGCACCTGCAGCAGAAGTCCAAGAAGAGGAAACAAAAACAGGTTTGCTAGGACGAGGGACGAATAGGTTGGTGAGAGACATCCGTGGGCGAGGACGAGCATCAACTGCTACTGAGGGGCGTGGACGAGCATCGACTGCTACTGAGGGGCGAGGGTGACTACGAAAGCAATGTGCCGGGCGAGGGTGAGAGAACCCATGGAGGATTTACAATATGGCACTTTCAGAAATGATGATAATTGATAATATTTTTGTACTTGACTTATATTTGTATACTTGACAATATGGATGTAATGTTTGATGTATAATTGATAGACTATTAGAATTTTAAATGTAAAGTTCAACTCTTTGATTGTGTGTTTAATTGAAGATGAGGCAATATGATGGTGCATTGATTGTGTGTTGAATTGTGTGTATTAGAGAATGATGGTGAAAATGAAAAGCACATAAACTGATGGAAAGTTTATATTCGGTATCCTATAACCGAATATGGGTCTTGACATTCAGTATTCCATAACCGAATGTAAACAAGGGACATTCAAATTTGGAAGTTCGAATGTAGCCTCGGCCTTCTATTCGGCTCTAACAGACCGAATATATTTGACAATGTTCGGTTGACCTAATTCGAATATAAAAATGTATAATTTGACATTCGACTACTTGTGTTTAACTATACTTGCCACCTCTTTATCGAATGTAGTCTCGGCCATATATTCGGCACTAACAGACCGAATATTACAAACCATATTCGGTTAAGCAAGCCCGCATATAAAAACATATTCTCATATATTCGACTCCTTGAGTCGAATGTACTTACCAATACTCGACATCTATATGTCGAATGTAGCCTCGGCCTCATATTCGGTCATAACAAACCGAATATAAGATACCCTATTCGGTGTTCCCATTCCGAATAAAAACTTATAATTTTGTATGTTTGAATATATTCGTCTATTCATATTCAAATGTATTTACTTATATTCGTCCCTGAGACACAGAATATAATACATCATATTCGGCAATACGAATCCGAATATAAAAAACATGTATTTATAATTTGAATATTGAAAACATATACTCAAGCCTAATAGTGTGAGGTGCATGCATTATGCATAAATACACAAAACTCAAAAAAATTCCACATGATTCGATAATTAATGAAGTTTGAACACTTTACATGTATCTATTTGACAACCAAAATTAGCCCATTTACATATTTCCAAAGGACAAAAAGTATGGAGTTGCATTGTATGTCTAATCAACACTTAAATCAATCATCCATGTCGGCTAAGTTTTGCGGTAGGTCAAGCTTAAGAAACCGCGCAATTTGTGATGAATGACTATCGGCCCATCCTTTTGCTTTGTCGAGCGCACACCTCTTTCAAACAATTGAAATAGGGGGAATTGGAGCATTTGGGTTCAATACTACCTGTACAAAGTGGTTTCTATTAATCAAGGCCAATGCGACATATTTTCTATTTGCAACCAGTATAGGGTCCGATCTCAAAGGAAAAAATGTCAAACACTGTTCGTTCAAAATAAGGATACAAACCACATTGTAACTAGAAGCTATGAGGTGTCTCATGTCAAGAAAGCTCATCCATTTATCTCTCGGAGCATTATCTGCATTGTCCCATTTCAAATTTTTATAGGTTGAGGACAAAAATGACAGTACTAGGATAAATCTAGAAGATGAATCAGATTATAGGAATTCAAATGATGAACGTACAAGTGATGAGTGTCAAATAATTTCCAATGAAAAAACAATTGTGCCATATAGACGTGGTGGTCAATTCAATGATAGGTTGTCAAGTCTATTTGATGTAATGGACAGAGATCAAACACACAAAGAGGAGTCGAGACTACAGATAATTTGTATGTGTCAACGAAAGATGAGATTAACAAGTTGAGGGCTGAGAATGAAGAGCAAAAAAAAAAAAAAGAATTTCAAGTTTACTCAGTGAATGAACCATCCTTGATGCTAGAATACTGGAATTGGAAGTCCACAACATCACACAAAGGTCAGAAAACAAAAAGAATCATTCTGTTGAAGCATTGCATAAAGAAATTGATAGGCTGTATGAGGAACAACAATCAAAGACTGCTAAATTCAACATATTTTGATGACCAAGAATCAATTGATTTTAGACCATTTAAAGACAATTGGGACTATGAGAAAACAAGTAGTGAGATCTATAGGGAATACGAAGCAAAAATCAGAGATCTTACAAAGAAATTGGGAATGGAAAAAGGTATTATGTTCTGTAAATTTTTGATTAACCGTATATATGTCTATACATATGGCAGTTTTTTTCATACAATTTTTGTGAATTATAATGATTATCTGTTTGTTTTATATTTCTCAAAACAACCATTAGTGGTACCCCAGAATACTTATCAAGTCAGGACATCGAAAGGGAGAGTGGGGAATATGAAAAAAGGAGATGTTGTGTCACCGTCATCCCTTGTGAAAAAGGTGAAAGAAAGGATAGAAAAACTCTTCAATTTCCAGAGTATACATATCCAAAAACATGAAGGCAACAACAAAAAAGGAAGCTCACGGAAAAGGAAAGTGGAAAAACAACATAAGGTCAGAATGATGTTCCTCAAGATGTGATTTATGTGGATGACATAGAAGAGAGAACTGCCAAAAAACAGAGAAGCCCATGTCCCTTCTCTCTTAACACATCTATTGGCAAAATGTTGGAGACTGTTGATAGGGATGCGCTTACAAAGATTCTCAAGAATGGGGGATTAATGTAAGTTTTATATTTTCAATCCATATAAATAAATAATGAATTATAATAAACAATATATTCTGAATATGGTTTATTATTTGATATAATTTTCAGGGCCGTTGGGTGGAGTGGGGTTGAAAAGAACAAAAATGTATGTTTGGATGATATTAATATGTTATTGATGGAACGAGATGTGTCAAACTTTGTAAGTATATATTCCTCACTAGTTTTTAATCTTTCTTAGTTCTTTGTTATGTGTTTATTTGATGTACATGACTCTCTGTCTCTTATTGGTTTGATTCAATGCATATGACTCATTCTTTGTTAGAGACATGACTCAGTATTTTAGTTGTCATTTAATGTTTATATAACAATACGTTTGGGAAATGGTAATGAAAAATGGTTTTAGATACACATACTTATATAGGAGGGTTTGAATTTTATAACTATTTTTTCTGTTGGTTGATAGAGGAGACACCGAAACCCGTTATGACTCTGTTTCATTATTCATTCTTCTTTGACATGTGTTGATTTGATAATCTTTGTCATGACACATTATAGTAGTTGTCATGAATTTTTTTGATAAACAGTGTCATGGCTCATTATTGGTTTGGTGACTCAATGCATATGCTTTGAAGTGCAAGATCATTAGGTGATATAGGATATTTATGTGTTTAAATATACATTACACTATGATTTTATATGGTTATGATATGTAGTTTTAGATATAGATAATAAGTATATATGAGGGTTTTTTTTTTTGGATTTATTTGTTTGAAATGGTGACTTGGCTTGTTGAAATTGCCATGTATACATGTTTGTGATGATCATAGCTTATATGTTTTGTGGTTAGACGGTTTGTTCTCATAGTAATGACTCCCTGGTATTGGGGACTTGGTATATGATTTATGCTTTGATGATCGTACCAACTTATTAACAATTTTTATTGTTATCATGCCATTGATGCATACACATGTATATTGGCTGAGAATCAACAAAAAATGGAGGTGGAAAACAAGGAATTAAAGAATATATCATTTTTCTTCCCATGCCTCAGTTTGGTAATTGCACATAAACAACAACAATTTGGGAGGCTCATTAAATAGTTTGTATACCTAATGAATGTAATTTTTATTCATTGTGCAGAAACTATTCGCTGATTGTGATAAAGAAAAGCGTGGGAATTTGATTGATAATGATCTTGAAAAAGCTGGGCGGGGTTTCAACTTGTTATTCTTTCCACTAAACCACGACAACTTCCATTAGACACTCCTTTTTGATAAAACAAATGGAGAGTGGTACTTCTACAACTCCTTGAGGCCCAGAACCAAAGGCACATCGGACATTTTCTTGAAGGAGTGTAATGAGTTGGTAAGAAAATAGACAATTAGTATTGATATTAATATAATTGTTTGTTAATGTGAATATGAAAACAAACATAAACTTCAACCAATATATATATATATATATATATATAGGGACAGGTTCCCCTTACACCATATCTTGACACCTATGTTTACACCTCGTTTTCAAATACCACTGTAAGTCGAATATTTTGAAAAACCGTCCATTAGATTAGATACTTATCTTATGTTTGTCATGTATGAAAAAAATCAGACTGATCCAACGGTTACTTTTTGAAAAATGTCATTTTGAAGAACTATTATTTTTTTTATTAATTAAAAACATGACAGTTTTTTATAGTGACATTTCTTAAAATCTAACCGTTGGATCACTATGATTTTTGGTATACATGATATGCATAAGAAATGTATTGAATCCAACGGTCGGTTCGTCAAAATATTTATCATATGTATTGTTTTGAAAACGAGGTGTAAATATAGGTGTCAAAATAGGGTGTAAGGGGAACTTGACCTATATATATATATATATATATATATATGCAGAAAGAATATGTTGAATCATATTACAATCCAACTATGGAAGGAGAAAGTGGATACACTACACAGTTCGTTGAAGTTTTACCCATGTTTTATGATAGAGAATGTCCCCAACAAAAACTTGGATCGTACATATGCATATATAATTCAACAGTAAAAAATTATGTATCAATACACTATATTTGATATTTAAAACTGCGATCAATTGTGCAGGCTTGATTGTGGGGTATGTGTGCTATTACATGAAAATACTGTCTGAGCATGGGCACCATAATGATAGAGGACACATTTTTACTGCTGGAGAATCAATAAAGCCTAAACCCACAATGTCGTGAGTCCTCCCAAAAACTGTATCGGCTCAAGAAACACAAAATTATGTAAATTTGATTAGAACATTCCTTACAGGGCAAGAAAATAGCAGTCAATTCAAGATGATACATCAACAGTTCTCAAACGATGATGATTTCCAGATTTAAATGAAAACTGAAATTTGATGAAAATTCTCTTCGGAATTTGTGGTGAAACACAAATCTCTATATATTGATTTCTTAAGATGGGTTTTTACATGGCTTACATTGGTGGGTGTGCATAGTCATATATATTTTTATCTTACTATTTCTGCTAGCAATGAAAGTTTTTTTGTAGGTTGAGTCCAGACTGTTTTTTTTTTTCTTTCCATAACTCATTATGGATGTTTGTGGACAGTTTCTTAAATGCATTTATTTTCCTTTTTTATGAATCATGACACACTGGAATCCATAGAACTCATTTTTAGCAGGGAAAAATTGTCTTAGAACTCAATTCCCATTAGTAAATCTCAACTACTTAGCATTAGAGATATATAAATATCTCAACCACTTCTAATCACCCAGTCTCCATATGCACCCCAATACAGAGCCAATACTAATACTGTAGCTAAAAAACCAGAGGCACACCATTCTTCAATGGTGTGATGAAATAGATTTTAAAAGGTTCAAGCATTTAATATGCCATGCCACAACTCAAAAACACATCAGACTTATAGAGACACTTTGGTATAACTGAAACGTTTGAAATTAAAATGATATCAAGTAAAATGCAAAGAGGATAAAAAAATGCAATTCGCCCCTCAAATCAAAGATAATAATATGTAGGAATGGATAACAACACCATTACTTTCTATTACACACATCAATCATAAAATATTTCACTAAAAGTAAAGGTAATATTTGAATGTGTGAGTGTAAGTACACGAGTTAATATTAGGTTTTGGACATCAATAATTAGGTTTTGGAATAATCTAATCCTTAAGAGACCAAGAGGCTTCAAGGACGCATGCTTGAATTTAATTTTAAAATGATTTATATGATTTGAACGACCCAAGGAGCCAATATCACATAATATTTAATGGGATCTTATTTTATCTGAGTCGCGAACTCAGCACGATGAAAAGATGACTTTGGTATATGAGCATGACTTAATAGTTTGAAAATAACACATCAATTTTATATTATAGTGCTCCACCAATTACAATTTTATCTCATGCCATTGTTTACACAAAAAATGGCACCTTGGACCTTATCTCTTAAATAACATATATTTATTATTTAAGAGTTCTAATTTATATCTAACTCTTAAATTTAAGTTGGGATATTTTAAAATATATTTCTAATTTTAACGTTCTACTTTAAGAGTTTAAAATATACATATATTTTTTTTAGAAAACATACAGTTTTAGATAATCTCTTAAAATAACATATTTATAATTTAATAGTTATATTATAAATTGATTTTGAGAGTTTAGTGTTGGATTTATAAGATTTATTTAATTTATAACTATAGGCTATTTTTTAAATCCATAATTCTTAGATGGGCGTACAACTTCAACTGCCTTTGCTCAAGAAGCAATGAAATGGGTTAAAGATGTCATCCAAAACTTGGTGGTGGCTTAAGTCCACCAATCGAGAATGATGGGGGTGGTACTCAAGGTGGAGGTGAGCTTGAATATAGTGGTAGTGATGGATGTCCATCACCGTTTTTTCAAGGGAAACACGGTTTGGGTGCATTCGTTGACAATGCTGAAGTATGTACCAAATCCAAGCCTTTTAAGAATTTCCCACCAAGGCCTAGACAAACAGGTGGCAGTAGTATGGGTTTGAGTCAGTCTAGAAGAAAACAACAAACACACCATAAATTATCTGAAGAATCTTTCACAGAACACCTTACACAGAGTTTAGGTGACTTTGGGCTTAAATGCACATCCTCTCAAGGTAGTTGGGATCCATATCCATACCGGCCCTATGCTTCTCCATCAGTTTACTATAGAGAGTAGCGGCACGAAGATACAAATTATGGGGTATTCAATTACATCTTACTAGAGGAATGGGGAGATTAATAGGATCAATCACATGGATATAGTGTGGATCAACCATGAAACTCATTTTGGGGAGATCAACAACAAAGTGAACAAGGAGGGTCAGAAAATCAACCAAGACATTCCTTTTGGTGGTGAACAAGTGAGAATAGAATAATTTTAATTGATTAATATATTTTTGAAGACTTGATAACTTGAAATAAATGCACTAGAACTCTTTGAAAACATTAATATATAGTACTAAAAGGTTAATACATGCATATCACTGCATTTGGAGGTTGGTGTGAAAACAAAAAAAAAAAAAAAAAAAAAATCACGGCCATGGCACCCGATACCCATTATATCACCCGATACCCATTACACTTTTACCGTTACCATTACGGGTCTGTTACCTGATACTTAAAACTATGCTATAGATTTTCTAATTGAGGGATTAGAAAGTGGCAAAGAACGTCTCCCACTACCAACTTTAGACGCAAACACAGTTGCAGATGAACTTGGAGGGTTTGTGGCAAGGCCCAAACATCTTGTCTCATATCATAACATGTGTTTCTATTATTTTTGTGTTCATGAAATTATTTTGAAATTACTCTATTATTTTTATCTTATTAAGGGACATTCAAGGATAGTTGATGAAGAAAACAATTATGAAGACCTCATTACGTCTTTTGATATGTTATTTGAACGAACCACCAAAAATAGCTCCACAAGTGTAATAACTGTCAAGAGCACTGTAGAAGCGTTTCAAGCACACGAAGCAGATTATGAAGAGATGGTCGAGGTACCTGTGGTACGATATGATTTGATGCATGTAATAAATTTTATTGAAATCGGCATTTCAGAGATAAATTTATACATTCGGTGAGACATTATTTGTATATTATATGCTTTTATGATTTTGTATTAATACTTCCTTACTTGCAATATAACATAAATTTTTATTCTTGTGTCCTTCTTAGTGCCCTCTATTGCAAGTTAAAAAAGGCAACATTGCATAGGAAAATGTACAATTTTGTGTCACTTGCTGGTTCTAAAGGAATGAAGGTAATAGATAACCAGGAAATGTTATACGTCTATCACTACAAAAAATATAACTTTTACCGACTGTAAAATAGTCGCTAAAACTCTTAATACTGTCACTAAAAGCCTTTAGCGACAGAATTTCTGTCCCTAAATTTATGCTGCCACTGCCACCGTCGCTAAATAGTTATACGGACAATAATGGTGTTCTGTCACTATTAGTTTGACTTTTACCGACGGAAATTACCATCGCCATAGATCAAATAACCATCCCTGTAACATAGACTTTTAGGCACAGTAATAAGTAATATCGACATAAACTATTACTTTTAGGCACAGTAAAGACTGTCACTATTACACACATTTAGGGACGGTATATACTGTCCCTATAACATAGAATTTTAGGGATGGTAAATTCAGTCATTGTTCATACCAAATAGTTATGGTAATAATTGATGCTATTATTATACATTTACTGATAGTAAATTTTGTCCCTATAACTTTGAGTTTAGGGATGGTAAATACAATTGATGTTCATACCTTTAGCAACAGTAATTACCTTCACTATTAAACTATTGCATGAGTTCATTTAGCGATGGTAATTACCGTCCCTAATACTCTAATATTTTCCTGTTTTCGAAAACCTGTATCATATATCCTACATGCTACAATCATAATACCCTTCATAATTGATTCCAAAATGTGCCATATATTCAAAGTTTAAACCATGATATACTAATGAATATCATAGATCAAAATGTAATCCATAATATGTTTGCCAATACAATTGATCAAAAATATCCAAAAATCTAGTGACTATAAATGTGAAGGCCCTTCAAGGCTCATCAGGTGGTTGGAGGTTGAGTCTCATCACCTGATTAAATGACGAAGTGTAATCCATAATATGGTTGCAACTACAATTTACAAAAAAATATCCAAAAGTATAGTGACTATTAGTGTGAATACTTATCAAAGCTCATCAGTTGGTTAAGTCTCATCTGAATAAAATGACATCCTACTACCAAGATGATTCTCGAAGCTCTCTATCATCTTTTGGAACCTAAGTAGTTGTAGTCATTGTTCTTCTCGAGCAATCCTCTCTTCTTCTCGTTCTTTCTTCATTTGTTCTTGTTTTTGCCTCACAAGCCTCAACTCTTCTTGGAGAGTAGTCAATGTCTCATTAGCTAATAACCTGCAAGCCCTCTCCTCCTCAACTCTCCTCTTAGCATCTACTAATGCCTAAACCGAAAGATCATTACGTCGTGATGGGGGTGTAACACCTAACCCATAAGTCTGTGCACGCCCATGACTATCTTTGCCCATGACTTTGGTGAAGGCAATATCCCTAGCAGTTATTGAATTTGTTTCATCGGACATTTGGGATAGGTGTCTTTCCATTGACGTCTGCAATCCATAAGAAAAGTATTCATATACTAGCAAATATAAATAACCAATTAAATAAAAATAATGAACTATATTAGTTGACCATCTTAAATATACCAAGGCTGTCTGCACTGATGCATCCAGTGTAACACCCCGCTTCTTACGTGTATGACCTACTATAAATATGTGCATTTTGTCCGGCTCATGACCTAGTTTCTCTCTCTACTCTCTAAGAAATTTAATATATATTAATTACCAAGTGTAGATAATGAATTGATAAGAATGTAAAACAAGTAAGTGAATATATTTACAGTACGCTAGGAATCGAGAATATGCATCAAAAAAATAGAAATGTAGAACAAGTCAACTCATCCTCACGCATTCGTGTGTAAGTTTTTGTTCCCATAGTGTGGGGCATCTTCACTTTTTTCCTATTTTCTTTATTTCTTGCACTCTTCACCTACATACAAAAAATTTGTAAAAAAAATTAAACATAGGGAAAAACAATCTCAAGCATCTAAAAAGCTTATTAACTATAACTCTATTTCATACCTTAAAAGTGGGACTCCTCCAATAAGCTACAAGATCTTTCCATTGTTCACAATCAACCTTACTATGACGGTGCTCATATTGTTCATCAAGCGGAAGGTCTGGATCATGAAAAGTCTTCTCTAACTTGTATTTCCAATCTTTCCAGCTTGCATTACATGTACCTAGGACCCATTTTTTTACCCATAGATTGGGAAAGAGAAAACGTTGTTGCATATCGATGACAAACAAAACACACACAATATATACACAATACATCATAATATACATCAAAGAACCATCCAACCAAAAGACGTTGTAGATTGATTTGCTAGTTTCAACCCAAAAGACGTATACACTTCCCCCTTGACCTACATCACAACAAACATATCTCGCTTAGTATAAGCAGTCCATAATTTGAAAAACCTGTAAAAGTAAAATCAGAACCTAGAGCAAAATGAGAACAAATCAAGAGACAACCATTTTATGGGATGTATGCAAACCGAGAAAACTAGTATGTATAAAAAAAAAAGGACTTTTTAAAATTAGTAAAAAATAGAAATTTTTTTTATTTGTTGATTATTTCTATTGAAGTGTTTATATGTAGTTAACAAAGCAATTGCAATTGTCAATGGATGCTCTTTATTATTTTTAAGGTAAGGTTTCAAACCCTTATAAGTGACCATGCACTTTCCTTTATTGGAACAAGGACATGCCTCCAATCACGGTAATTGATTGGAATAACTTCACAATTTCGAGCAAGCAGTCCAATATAGCGTGTCAAAAGCGACTCATCACCACCAATGGGCTGATGCTTTCCATTAAGTGGTATTGGAATACGCTCAGGCCTCCCTATCAGTTCAAGACCTCTATTCGGTCCTCTTTTCCTTCTACAATATAGTTCCCACAAGATTCAACAAACAAACTTGTACAATATATAACCTAATTTTATATGCAAAGTACAATGAATTCAATATCCTTATAAACAAACTAACACTATAATAACAAAATTTCTTACCAGATGCACTAGGTTCATCCTCCATTGATGGGGGAGTAGGTTTTGAGGACATTGCTTCCAAGTCAGCCTGCGCTAGAATATCCTCATCAACAGCAGATGCCTGAGAGGTACGTGATTGCTGAGGGCGCCTCATGACTACATATTAAAAATTATTATTTCCTCGAAGAGAGTAGTGTATTAGCATAAATGCAATTGCATAGTTAGTTGACATATATTCAAACCTTGTACAAAAAATGTGGAAAGACATTAAGAATTGAACAAAAAATGAACAGTAATTAGGCTATATAGCATTACCAAGTTAAAATAAACATTAATTGGTCCATATAGATACAAAAATGAACTTAAGACTTCTCAAATTTCAAGGCCTACTTTCAGTTATCAGAAATATAATCTTCTTCTTTATCCTCAACCTCAACATCATCTCCCTTCTCCTCTTCCATTGGTTGGTCAAGTATTAGAGGTTCATCAATAGTTGTCCCTGGCATATTGACCCTAACTTCATTCACATTATCAACATCAACTTCCAACTGTCTAGCAATGAGTGGCTCATTGTCCAGGTATGTATCTCCATCATTTGTAGAGTCATTCCCACGCATTTTGAACAAATCTCTAGGCATTATCTTAATAGCGATATGACTATCCTTTTGCATAGGGTCTTCCACATAGATCGAATACTTGCAACACTTGAGAAGCAAGCACGTAAGGTTCATTAGTAACTATATTTCTTCTTCGATTGACAACCGCGAAGCCAAACTTATCTTGCTTGATTCCTCTACTATCAACCCAACCACTATTATAGTGAGTTTTGGGAGGGGTATTTGGATGTCTCATGAAAATTGAACGATTTGTTGAGAGGTGTACCACTATTATAGTGAGTTTTGAGAGGGGTATTTGAATGATTTGTTGAGAGGTGTCCAAAGTCAAAGCTCAACTTAATAAGCATTTAAGCTGCTCAGATATGATTTTGTCCCAGCTCAATAAACTCATCAATTGTGTTATGCAGAATAAGAATGTGATATTGTAAGGCAGATCTATGACTAGGGTTTTGTGTAGAGGAATATTTTATCTAATTCTAAATGTTGAAATCAAGTACAGAAGTAGTTAGGACACCAATCAATCACTTACTTCACATTAAATCTCAAACAAATTGAAATCAAATCAAACATACAGCAAGCAAGATGAAATCTCAACGAATATGGACTCAACTAGATCTTTAAACTCAAAACACATTTCCAAATATTGAATCAATCGTTTCATAATGATATGCTTCAGATACCTAGACACATTCAAACAATTTTTCAGTGAAAACACTAAGCCCTCCATTTGGTTGCTGAGAAAATACAAGAAAAAAAAATGAATACATACGACTCAATAAAACAAAAAATAGAAAAAAAAATACTGGAAGAGCAACCAACCTTGCTAGAGACCACGCGAGAATGAAGATTGGGGGTGTGCTAGGTTGAGCAACGGTGCTGAGGTCGATGGAACAATCTTCATGCCAGTGATAATATCGAGATTGATGGAATGATCTTCAAGCTTGTGTGATGCCGACAGTGCCGAGATTGCGCAGAGAAGAGACCAGATCACCGAAGGATGGATGGAAGACTCGTCGTCTAGCTCCTAGGGTTTCGGTTCCTTTCGCTGATTTCGGTAGAGATAGAGAGAGGCAATGTGGAAGGACTGGGGCTGCTGGGCTTAGGTTTTCGATAAGGGAAGGAGTGAGAGAGAGCATTTGGGCGGGAGAGAGTCGGAGAGTCACGCCAGATCCAATTCACGAAATGTCGTTGTTTGTATAAAACCAATTTTTGAAATCAGTTTGTGCATAAATCAAACTAAGGCCTTAGCAACCGAATTTTACTTTGGCTATAGACTTATAATTAGCCACTGATAATTATCATGCCTATACTTAATAGTTAATTGTATTTAAATAATTAGAACCATTAGGGACAGAAATTACTGTCACTATAATTTTTAGATTTAGCGATGGAAATTACCATGGCTATAGTTAATAATATTTTAAAAACTAAAATCATTAGGGAAAAAAATTACAGTCGTTATGATCATTAGATTTAGCGATAGTACTTGTAGTCACTAAAAAGTAAATTGCGACAGAACTATTAAATAGGTAGAACCATTAGGGACCGATATTACTGCCACTATAATTTTTAGATTTAGCGATGGAAATTACCATGGCTATAGTTAATAATATTTTTTAAAAAACTAAAATCATTAGGGACAGAAATTACAGTCGTTATAATCATTAGATTTAGCGACAGTAATTATAGTCACTAAAAAGTAAATTGCGATGGAACATATAGTGAGGGATAATTTTTTCAACATTAAAAAGAAAAAAAAAATAGAGTTGGCAATGGAAACTTAGCGATGGAAATATTACTGTCCCTAAAATGTTTCAGCGACAATTTTAATTTCCATATATCCCTAAATAACTGTGGCTAAAACCTATTTTCTTGTAGTGTATACAATGTAGAGCAAGATCATATTTTCTTGTATCCCTATAATATTGGGTAAATACTAGTAATTTTAACTCATTAAGTGTGCAATTTCTCCATAATAATCTAATATGTGAATTAAAATTATAGGTTCCAGTGGGTACTTGCCATCATTGACCAGTGGAGACGTTATACCTTGTATTTTGATCCACTTGGCAATGCAGTAGACAAAACTATGCATACCGTAATACCAAAGTAAGTGTTTGTAATCTTTATCCAACTTTAATATGGTTTTAACTAAATATAAGTATGCAGAAAGTTAACATTCATTACATGACGTTGTGCATGTAAATCTTTATACTATAGTAGTTTGAAGTTCTCACCAAGCAGGAAGAAGGCAACATTTGAGATAATTAAGGTAGTTAAAGTCTTGATGATTGCAAGCTTAAGGGATGGTTATACTAATTATGGATATACGTGCAATGTCTTATATATATATATATATATATAGAGAGAGAGAGAGAGAGATGAATTCTCTTGTTCATCATTATCTGAATCTTCATCAAGTGAAGATAACGCTGCTTGTAACTGCTTCTTCAAATCTTGTTTTGAAGCCGAAGGAGCTGTAATCAATGATTGTACAATTATATTTTTACCCATAATTAGTCTACATTGTTCCCCTAAACCAATACTGGACATGGTTGGTCTTTGATGGAACCACTCTATAACTGCTTGAGCTGAAATATTATCCTGTTTAGCACCATCCCACCATTTGACATGGAAGGATCTTCCCAAACTGGGGAATATACCTGACGAAATTTTCTCATATTTCCAGAAAAATATCCATGCTAAACCAAAATGTCCATAAAAAAGGAGTAATTTTGGATAGCCTTGAAGAGGGGTTGGGACTTGTAACTTTTCTTGTAAGATTGAATACCCTTCAAGAACTGGTTTTGGAAATATGTCTGGTACTGGTCCTTAATATGTCCACCATTGAAGGAACCAGGCCAGTAAGGTATATCAAAAGAAAAGTTTTTGTTAAAAAAGACCATCCATGAATGACGGTGATCTTTATTTTGGAAGAAGAAGGTATTGTACCAGGTTGTTGATAATCAAAGTAATTGTAATATTGTGGTTTAAAGGGTTGAGAAAATTTTCTAGGTTGAAATGTATCATTACCCCAAGCTGTAAGCGAGAGGACTTTTAAAATATTACAAGTGGTATGATTAATCTGATTTGGATCTCTTGTATCTGGATAATGTTTAAATGTAACAGAATCAGTATCAACCAAAATAAATTCATAAAATTTTTGGATTTTCTCAGAAGGTGGATACTGAAATGTATCTGAAAACATTTTTTGAGCTACATGAGTAGGCTCAAATTTTAATAATTCTTTTTCAATCGTCATTACTGGAAATTTTTGGGTTTTTTCAGAAATTTTTTATTTTTGTTGAGTGGAGCTAGTAGCCACCACTGCTTTTGATTTTGCTGTATCTGAATATGTCTTGGATAACACCCGAAAGTATTCCTGGCTGTTTCTGATGATTTGTTGCTGATGTTCTGAGGAAAGATAATGGAATGGATTATTGAGAAGAAGTTGCTGAGGCCCATGATTGTCTGGGTTTTGTATCTTCGATAGCATATGATTCTTTGGACTGGACCAAAGGACATGTAACAAAGGTTTGGGCCGAATGCCCAGTTTTAGATTGGGCCTGATGCCCTTTATCTTTTTGAGTTTGAGGGGCTTTTCCCATATCTTTCTTTGGAGCCATTTGTTCCCTGTAGAAATTCCCGGGTGAGAAAGTTAGGGACAGAATTTGATTCTCCTTTAATATATTCTATAACAAAATCAAAAATAGATAATATAGCTTGCCATCTGGCAAAAATATGTTTTGATGCAAGATTTTTAACATCTTTTTGTAACACTTTTTTGCTGATTTACAGTCCACACGGACTAAAAATCTTTTGTTTAACAAATCACTTTGAAACTTGTTTATACATATAACTATACTCAAAATGTCTTTTTTAATTGTAGAATAATTTTTTGGGCTGTATTCCAAGTTCTTGAATGATATCTGACTATTTTCTCTTTATTTTGATCATCTCTTTGTAACAGAATCCCACCAAAACCTATATCTGAGGCATCTGTTTGGACTATCTTAAAAGTTAGAGGATCAGCTATATTAAGACATGGGAGACGTCGTGATTTTTGTTTTATTGTTCTAACTATAGTTGTCATTTCTTCAGTCCACTCAAGAGGATTTTTCTTGAGTCTTCTTCTAAGAGGAGCACGTAACTGACTCAAATTCGGGAAAAAATCTGAAATGTAATTGAGACTACCTAAAAATCTCTGTAACTGTGTTTTGTTGGTAATAATATCTGGAAATTTATTTGCAAATTCTATAGATCTCTCTATAGGTATGATTGTACCATAGTGTATGTTATGCCTAAAAATCTTATCTTAGTTTGGAAAAGAGTTATCTTTGATGCTGATAAAACTAATCCATTATGTCTAATGGTTCTGAAGAATATATCTAAATGTTTCCAATGTTGATCTATTGATGTGGAGAAAACAAGCAAATCATCAATGTAAACAATTGTAAAATTTGTGTGTGGTGTGAAAATATCATTCATTATATTTTGGAATTCTAAAGGTGCATTCTTTAGACCAAATGGCATGACATTCCACTCAAAGTGTCCAAATGGGACAGTGAAAGCTGTCTTATATCTATCTTGTTCATCAATCTGAATTTTCTAAAATCCAGATTTCATATCATATTTTGAAAAGATGGTAGCATTACTTAATCTTTTAATTAAGTCTTGTTTATTGGGAAGCAGATATCTTATCCATTGTAATGCTTCATTTAAGGGTTTATAATTAATTACAAGTCTAGGAGTACCTCTTTCTAATTCATCATTTTTCTGAACATAAAAGGCTGCACAACTCCATGGAGACTTGCTTTTTCTAATTAATTTTTTATTGATTAAACCTTGTATCTCCTTTTTACAATGTTCTAAAAGCTCTACACTCATTTGAATGGGTCGAGCTTTTGTAGGTATCATGTGTTCTTGGAAATCCTTATTGTAAGGTAATCTTACAATGTATTTCTTCCTTTCCCAAAATGCATTAGGGAAATCAGAACATACTTCTAATTCAAGTTTCCTTTTGAAATCTTGAATGGACTGTTGGAGTTTCCAATTTGTCAATTGTTGTTCAATTTGTTTATGCTTTATTTTCTTTTTAAGAAAGAAGAAGTGATTCTCCTTTCTTTGAATTATATTGATTTCAGGAAATATAACTATATCTTTTAACAAATTTATATTTCTGTTTTGAGGTGGATTAATAAACTGAAAATTTAATTATGTACCTTATATGTTTGCTATTATACCTTGATCATCAACCATGTAAAGAACCTGTAGTGCCTGAAACAATCTGGTAACTTTGAATGTGGGTACTACGTACATTATGAGGTATATGAAGGATATGGTGGAGTCGATGGGGACCCATCCCGCTCAATTGGTGAGATATTACGTCTTTGAAAGGAATCATTATTTACTAATTTAAGTTTCTTAATATCTTATTAAATGAAACCTTTATTCGTTACTTACAGTTTGCCAGTAATGAAAGTTACAGCATCCCTAAAATCAATGAAGTGCGGGTGGAATTGCTAGAGTACATAAGGGATTGTATGTGATGGATGGCCCCATGCATGATGGTAGCTAACTCTTATATATAACTTACAATCTTTCTCTACACATAATTTTCTAAATAATTATTTGAATTTTGGTTGTTGGAGTTGACTTGTTAGCTTTGCTGGACATTTTGTAGTATTCGGGGGTGAAGGTTGGACGGAAGCCTACTTAGGTTTGTTTGTTTTCTTTTTACCAGTATTGTCGTTGTCTAATATCTAAACTTCAGTGGGTCAATAACAATGAAATATATATTAATTTTTTCACCTGAGCCATCGTGGCTTTGAGAAGAAGGAACTTGTTTGTAAGATTTTAGAAATCAATTGAGGGCTTAGTGTGTATATACATATGCAATCACATACAAACTCACCATTTGGTCTCTGGTTTTGGACAAGTTTCATGCTCATTGGCTTTAAACTAAAAGAATAAGTTTAGGATCATTTTGAATAAGTTACTATTTTTTTTGTTTTAACTTTTATAAATAAATAGTTGAAAATTTTGATAGGGCACAATATTGATAACTTACTTTCAAAAGTTGAGATAATGAAAAGTCATGCATCAAAAGTTAAAAGCAAAAATTTATGTAGGATGAGTTGGTCTAATGCATGCATGGGCACCAATTACTAAGAAAAAAAAAATAAAAAAGTTAAGTGAACTCAAGCATGAAACATGTATTGCACCTCTTTCTCCTGGCATGGAATCACATGATAAATCTCTTCCAACTGTGCATATATAATAATCTAACACCCAAACGTCACTTTCATCATGTAGGCTACTTTTATTTTTGTGTGTGTATATATATATATATATATATATATATATTCAACTTATTGAATTAAGTTTTAGGTAAGAAAAGGGAAAAAAAGATACTAGAAATTGAATGGGTAGAAATACTGAAGGAGCCCATCTATGTCAATACATGTGAAAAAATAGAAGTAATTAAGGTGAATTCATTAATATATAAACACCAAAGGTAAGTGTAATGTTTACATACCATAGCTTTTATTTATATAAATTTCTTTTCAATCAATTGGGGGATGAAAAAGAGGCTCACAATAGAGCACTTGTGGAATAAATAAACTGCTACATGAATATAGTGTAGTATATATAAGGAATCGCATTGCACACGCATATGCGTCTTGTAGGGTAAAAAAAAAAAAAATTGGCCTGATGATTTGCTTATATATGTAAGTATATAATATAGAAAGATGATCACAACAAAAGTTAAAAGGAGTTGGAATTAAGTAGATAACTGCAGGAATCCATGAACCATATAAGTCTATAAAAGAGACAGACGATTACAGATTTGCTGTGAAGGAAATGTCCAAGATTTCCAAACTGCCACTGATGGCATGAAGTTCATATTGCTGAAAATTAAGATAAAATGCAAGATATGAATGTCATTTGGGGAAAAAAAATAAAAATAGAAGGAGAAGTCATAATTAAGTTGATAAAACTGCTTCAAAACTAACCCAATGGGATATAGCTTGTAAATGATTAGAAGTTACATGATATTTTTGAATCCCATAGAAATAGGGATATGCGGTTAAGATACACCAAACTATGGAGTTGGCTTTATATATTAGTATAGATGGTTTTCTTTTCTTTTTTTTCTTTGTTCTAGTGTTCATGTTTAGCTTTATGTACACTCTAGGTTGATAATGGAACTGCTCTCTCTCTCTCTCTCTCTCTCTCTCTCTCTCTCTCTCTCTCTCTCTCTCACACACACACACACACAGAGGTGGTGAAACACTTCTTATGAATCAGGTTGCCCCATCTCCACTCAAACTATTTTTATTTTTAATTTGGAAGTTTTCACTAAATTTTTAGTCTCCTCAAATCAGTTTTTAAAAATTCAAACTCCGGCCTTAAAATTCTTTCACAAGAGTTTCTTTTTATTTGGTTAATCTCTTTCCAAGTGTTCATAAAATACAAAATACAACCAAACTTGAGATTTAAGCAATCATTTCCCCTTTCTTTGCTACTCATCATTATAATTCTACAATCCTATCTGATTTATTTATTCTTTTCTTTATGTAGGTTTCCAATTAGGTATGTATACTATGCAACTCACCAAAAAATGGACGACGGAACCAGTTAGCTCGTTGAGTGGAAGATGTATTCAGAGACTCATTATTAGAATTTGATTTTGAAATAGAGGATGATTTGATTGTACCCATACAACAAGTAGCTAAGATTCCAACTTTAACTATGCCATTTTTAGTTAATTAATTATTTATTAATTAAGTTGAAGGCTTATTGAATTTGAACGAACATGTTGTATTTTTTGTTAATGATTTTTGCACTTTAATGGTGGGTTTTATGTGATTGTGTATATAAAGAAATGCTATTATGAGACTAGCCTTATGCAAAGTTGCGTAATGTTGCCTCCATATAGTCAATTTTAGATGACAGTTTGTAAAATTCACAGTTGGATTAAATGCCCATCTACTGTATGTCATACATGCAAAAAATCATAGTGATTCGACGGTTGGTTTTTGAAAAAACTTATGTTAAAAAAAATGGTGATATTTTGAAGAAAAAATAAGTTACATATTTTCATAATGACATTTTTCAAAAACCAGCCGTCGGATCACTGTGATATTTTGCAGGCATGACATTCAGAAGAGGAGCATCTAATCCAACGGTCAGTTTTATGAACTGTCATCTAAAATTTGCCATACAGAGACGACCTTACGCAACTTTGCGTAAGATAGCCTCATAATAGCATTTATGTGTGTGTATATATATATATATATATATATATATATATATATATATATGTTATAGGTCATGTCTATGTAATATTGAAAACAAAATTGCAAAATACTGGGAATAGATTTTTTATTTATTTTTGGGTAGAGCAAAGATGAGGGTTTTAAACCGTAGTCTTTTCTTGGGAAATGAAACTTAGTCATAGACGACTACGGTTTTAAACCGTAGTTGTATTATAAAAGACTTAGGGTTTAAAACCATAGTCGTATTGTAAAAGACTAAGGTTTAAAACTGTAGTCTTTGGGAGAAAAAGATTAGGGTTTTCAACCGTAATTGTTTCCTAAAATACTTAGGTTTATAACTGTAGTCCTTTGTAGGCAAAGACTAGGGTTCAAAAACCCTCATCGAAGAAAAGACTATCCACCGCAGGACTACGGTTTGCATGACTACAGTTCCAAAACGGTAGTCTTAATCCAAAGACTAGTGTTTTGCACCTTAGTTGTAGGCCTTTTTGGTAGTAGTGCACGTCGTCCTCTTTCTTTACTTAAACTAGGCCTCGTGGTCATTTGTGTTGACAATTTTTTTTATAAAAATAAATAATTTAAAACACAAAGTGGAAGGAAAAAAACTAAGATAAATGTGGGTAAATAGCATTTTGAGCTTCCAGAGTGATCTTAGATAAAGTTAATACAAGGGAGCCTAATTAAATATTCATTTGAGATTAGCTTTTGTATTTATCATCCTTGCTAATGCTTCAAGTAGAACACCTAAGATAGGCAACAACATTTTATTTTATTTGCTATCGGATCGAAGTTGTTCTTTCTTAAAAATGCTTCCAAAGAAACCCAAAACCAGTAATCTATCTATTTCACTTGGAGCATATTATTCACTGCACCCACTTTCCCTCCAGAAGACTTTGTTTATTTCAGTTTTAGTATGCAAATTACTCTTTTTTATTATAAAGGGTAGCAATGCAATTGCAATTAAACATTGCTGATAGATAGTGTATTTTAGTTTCAGCAGTTAATTATGCTTTTCTTTTATAATGCACTGCAATGCAAGTATGTGATCGGCTCAAACAAGGGAGGTTATTCCTTGCTTGTGATCAATATT
>JAESVK010000475.1:1315703-1348534 GCA_017140935.1 Hamamelis virginiana | reverse complement strand
AGAATCCCAAGGAGAAGAGAGAGAATGGAGAAAGAGTGTGTAAAGAGGCTAGGTTAAGTCTGGATGCCTCCAAGAAGTCTCAAAAGTTTTCTTAAATACTGTATAACAAACCTACCTAAATTGAACTTCTTCAAAAATAACTTAAAAAGCAGTTTAAAATCGCGTGCACGGCTCCCGAGGACCCCCCTATCGATAGGCAAGGGATAGCCTATCGATAGGGTACAAAAATTATGAAGCAACCACTCTGTCTATCGATAGGCTGGCTATCTGGCTATCGATAGACAAGCCCTATCGATAGGCCATCGATAGCCCAGCTATCGATCAACTCTACTTTGCCCAGTTTGCTTCGTTTGTGCTTCCAGAAGGTGCCCGGGTACTTCCTTGCATCTTTTTGAGTGTTTTTCCTTCCCTTTGACTCCACTTGTAGCTTCATCCGGGAGCATTTGCAGAGAACCCACCTCAAAAGTGCTCGAAATACTGCTTTTATGAAGAATTCCTACACAACACGAGGAAAAACAATAAGTTCATGGTTTATAACTATTAAATATCAAAGTTCAAGTAAAATCTGGTAATATTAAGTCGAAAAGACTCCAAAAAGTGTATTGATTGCAGAGCAATCAGTATGGTTAAACGATATTGATCATGAATATTTTTGTTGTTTGTTTGGTGAACTATAAAGGGGGAATCCTGAAGAACACTCTTAGGCCTCTTATTCCCGAACGGTGTGATTCTGGGTGGAGGTTACTAATGGAATAGTGTTGGTCATCTGACCCAGATGAAACTTGGCCATCACTTACTGAGATCACTAGCAGGTTGCGATATATCCATGTTTGTAGCACTCCAGGCGAAGGGACATACCAGTAACGCAAGACAAATGAAGCCCAAAATCTCCATGTAAGTCAAATGGATATACATATGCACATGCTTCATTCTTCAGGAGCTGAGATCCATCCTCTAGTACGTATTCTCAACATAAGCTCTTGGGGTAGATCAAGATCTAATATTTAAGGATGTGGATGAATAGGATTTGAGTACATCCTGTAGCTCGATCTCTTCTCACCTTTGTTGATAGCATACTACTGTTTTTTCTGATCTTTGTTAATAAACATATCACTTCATTTGTTTATTCTTTCATAATGTAAAATTTTAGTTCATACTCTTTTCTCTGATCATTATACGTGATGTTTTTTGCTGGAAAAATACGTGTACATATATGTGTTTACACACAACAGAGTTTTGTTCATCTATTTCACATCTGAGCTTTATGTTGTTTTTGAGATGCGAGTGTAATATTACATTACTAGCTGAGAAGAAGAGGGAAGTGTTGGAGGCTGGCCTAGATGCTGGAGCAACAATGGCAGCAGCTTTGCGTCTTGGATGGACAACTCCTACGAAGAGTGCTTCGTCTTCATTGGAATCAAACTTGTATTATACAAAGCTTAAGAGAGAGGGAAGTGAGATAAAAGGAAAGAGATTAAGAGTGAGAGGTGGGTTAACGCCGTTAATGGCAATCTTTTCAGCCAAAACTGTACACTATTGTCGTTTTTTTCTCTCAGCCATTCGATATCTTTAACTGCTGATGTGTCAGGAATCCAAGGGAGGTCAACAGTTATTGATCTTTTGCACTGTGTTTGGATTGAGAGAGTTGGAGAGAAGACAAGAGAAAGTTTTTAATTTTCTCCTCAATTCCCTTGTTTGGCTAACAGAAATGGGAGAGAAAGGAAAGGAGAGGGAGAGAAAGTGAACGAAAAAGGAAGCCAAAATTTGTTCTTTCCAAATTGGGGAGATTTGGAGAAAAGAGAAGAGAAATGAAATAAATTTACTTTCTGCCCACATACATTGTTTGGAGTGTTAGAAGAGTAAAGGTAATGTTGGAAATTAGACCATCTCCAACCATTTACTCCTACTCTTACTTAAATTGAGTAAAATATCTTATTTTAATAAAAGCTCCTCCAATTATCTACTCAAATTCTTACTCAAATCATTTAAAAAATTATATTTTTCTCTCAAAACTATGGATCATTATTATTTTTACCCCCAAAATTACCATAGCACCCAAACAATGCCTATGGGTTTGCCTTATTTTTTTCCTTTTGAAAAGCTCAACCCATATCTTCTCTTCGCTGTCGTTTCTCATCCCAACAGAATCCATTATATTTGAGAGAGAGAGAGATATAGAACTTTGCAGAATGAAGGAGAGGGAGAATCTATAGATCAACCATGGATGGTGCTTCGCCGTTGGCCATGGATGGAGCTTAACAGTCGGCCATGGATGGCGGAAAATAAGGCTAAGATGGCAAGAATGGAATGCCCAAAATCCAGCCAACGGTCATATTTTTCTTTACTCAAATTTTTTGAGTAAAACTCAATTTGGGTATGAGTTTAAGTAGAACTCAAATTTGGTATAGGTTTGAGTAAGGATTGGAGAATGATTTTTGGACATTTTTACTAAAAATTGAATTTGAGTAAAGGTTTAAGTAAGGATTGGAGATGCTCTTACACCTTAATATTTTCTCTTCTCTTCCTTTAATGAAAGCTATCCAAACAAGGTGAAGAGAAAGTCAACTTCCTCCTCTTCTCTTCTCTTAATGAGGTTCTCTTCTCTTCTCTCCAATTCTCTCAAACCAAACATAGTGTTATGGATCAACATCGAACCAAACGCCCTTTTATCCACTTGTGTTGACATGGCTTTTCACCACCACCTTGACGCCAGCATGGCAGGGTGAAGAAAAGACACGAATCTCAAGGAGCCCTCGCATTGGATGGTTAGGAGTGAGACAAACCATGTCATTTCAGTACAATCTCTCTCATTATAACTAGGGATGACAATTTTTCCCATCCCCGTGGAGACTCGCTCCTATAGGGGCCCGTTTTTTTTAAAAAAATTTCTGGGTACGGGGCAGGGATGGGTTTACCATGCCCCGCCCTGCTTATTTATCCCCACCTCGCGGGGATTCCCCATCCCCAATTTATTTTCATAAAAATAATTAATACATAGTGTGCAGAGAGATTGAACCTAGAACCTCATTAAACATGCATATGCCTTATATACAAAGGTCTTACAACTAAGCTATATACAACCACATTTTTTTAATTGTGATATATAATATTTAACATTATTTCATATTCTTTTATAAATCTATATCTATACTACTTATAAAGGGCCCAATGTTGGAAAAACTTTTGATCGACTAAAATGCCCTCGCATTAAATGTTAATAACACTTTTACCCTATTGCAATATTAATTACATGAAGTTTATCTTTAATTCCATTTTTAAGAGTCATATTTTCAATTAATTTCTTAATTCAACAAGGTATCAACAAAGTTTGTTATTTTTTTAGTGTTTTGAATATTTTTTTTAAAATAAACAATAAGAAATTTTATCAAATAAAGAGAGAAACAAACAGAGAGATTTGCCTTTTATTAGTTACAACAAAGGTACTCTAAAATAAAATTTTGTTAATATGAAATTTAACTAAATAAAGTGAAAAAAAAAATCCTAATTAAATTAAATTTCTTTCAAATTCTAATTCATTTATAGATAAAACATGATTTTCAAATAATAAATTACTATAAAATAAGAAATAAATTACTTTATATTTCTTATTTCCAAATTCCAATACAAAAATATATATAATTTTACTAATATTTTTAGTATACTATTTGTTTTTTAAATTTAATATATCAAAAATTTATAAATTATTAAGTTTGAATGTATTCTCGTCCGTAAACATTGTTCACATTATATATGATACTTTGAAAAAAAAAAATTTCTACAAAAACTTACATTTGCAACGCACGCGTAACATTCTAGTCATGAAATATATATAAAATAATATTTAGAAAAACCAACCATTGAATTAGATAAACTTCATATAAATGCCATGATCGTGAAAAATCATAAAGATCCAATGGTGATTTTTTGGAAATATACTATGAAATTAGCCTTACATCTGTAACCTAAGTCATTCAATTACAATGTACTGTAAACACGAAGTTGAGTGAGGTTAGTTGAATAGAACCAATATCCAATTATATTTAGAAAAATCCCACCATTAAATTGGATAAAGTTCTTACAAATGCTATACTTGCAAAAAATCAAAGTGATCTAATCATCAGTTGACCTTATCCATTATAACCAAAACTACTTATGTTGGTTTCATCTAATTAAGTTGTGTATCATATGGTTCTTATTCATATTGTATAAATGTTAACATGGGGGTGCTTTTTGTAAAATTGACCGTTGGATGAGATGTTCCATATATACACATTGTCCATGCAATAAATCACATAGATCCGACAGTTGGTTTGAGAAAACATTTAAATTGTTTCAACTTGTGTATCATATGGTTCTTATTCATATTGTACAAATGTTAACATGTAGGTAATATTTTGTGAAACCGACCGTTGGATAAGATGTTCCATATAAACACATTGTGCATGCAAAAAATCACATAGATCTGACGGTTGGTTTTTGAGAAAATATTTAAATTGTTTAAATTGTGTATTATATGGTAAAAATGTTAACATGGGGATACTATTTTGTGAAACCGACCGTTGGATACGATCTTCCATATAAACACATTGTGCATGCAAAAAATCACATAAATCCGACGGTTGATTTTAAGAAAATATTTAAATTGTTTAAATTATGCAAATTTAATATCATAGTTTTTACAAGAATGTGGCATTTAGAAAAAAATGACTGTTGAATTTTTGCATGCACGTCTTACATAAGCGGAACATTTCATCCAATGGTCGTTTTTTAAAATGTCACTATGAAAATTATTATACTTAGATGGTTAGATATTAAGAACAAGAAATAATAGAATTATTAATGATTAATCAAAACTACACCGTTTTAACCAAGTATACAAATTTAGAAGGCCCTAATTCTCCACTTTCCATGTCAGCCTCAGTCCTCACTCCATCCCGCACTCTCTCAGCCTCCACGGCTCCACGCCGCTACCGCTGCCCCGCCTGCACGCCTCCACGGCTCCAAGCCGCTGCCGCTGCCTCGCCTCCACGGCTCCACCCCACTGCCGCTGCCGCTGCAAGATTCATCCACCGCCGCTGCAAGATCAGTCCTGCACGCCTCCACTGCTCCACGCCGCTGCCGCCGCCGCTGCAAGATCCATCCATTGCCTGCACGCCTCTCATCCACCGCCTCTCTCAGCCATCACTTCATCCACGCCGCTGCAAGGTATACACATGAATGACTTTTGGAGCTTACCTTGAAAGTTTACTAGGAAATGAAAAAAAAAAAAAATGAAAAGTAAACAATTTTTAATATTTCTAATGATTCAGCTAAAGTTATAGGAGGAACACTTGGGGAAATGGTGAAATTAGGTCAAACATTTGAGTGTCAGTTTGTACTCCCATGAAAATTGAACTATGTCGTTGTGTTTGGCATGCAGTTTTGTAAACAAGTTCATCACAAATTATCTGAAAATAACTGAAATAGATCCTATACCAACCCCCCTCCTTTTTTTTAAAATTTTTTGGGTCATATTCCATAAAAACACATGATGAATTTATACCTTTAATGCTTTGCTGTCTACAAGTAGAACAGTAATTTTGAATTTTGTATTACAAAGTTAAGTACAAAAAGTTTCCATATACATGAAGCAAAGTCCAAATATCTGTTTCAGTATTTCCTGTATACACATCAACACAAAAGAAGCAGTTAAACTTTTTGTTTGATCGATTGTCAGTCCTAATATCTGTTTCAAATTGCCAATAACTTGCTTTCTCAAAATGGAATTTCGAACACGAATGAATCCCTTGAAAGCAAAAGTTGGTAAACATTGCCGATAACTTGCTTTTTTAATGTGGAATTTCCCAATAGGGGCAGAATCTCGGGGCGGAGACGGGGAATGTAATTCCCCATAGGGGCGGGGATGGGGATACCACTCCATACCACGGCGGGGTATGGGGAGTATTTTTCTTATCGGGGACGGGGACGGGAGAGTGGAAGACCTGCCCCGCCCCGCCCCACCCCGCCCCATTGCCATTCCTAATTATAACCTCGCTCAATATAAAACTGCAGTAGAAGAGGACAATAAAAAAGGCGAATACAGTAAGGTAAAAGCCAGACAAAAAGTCGAACTTTCGCCTCTTCAAGCACTCTTTCAGTTTCTCCAAATTTAGGGTTTCGTATTTGTTCTCTGCGTTTCTTCTTCCATGGTAAGCTTCGATTTCTATTCAACTTCTTCTTCGATGGCCTTTTTTTTTTTATTCCCCACTTCTGTGTAGTTTTTGTCTCTCTGATCATCTTCGTCGTCATCATTTCTTCATACCTACCGTGGTCTCATGTTGAATTTGTATTTGTGGTTTCCCGAACTGATTTCTATATATATGTAAGCATATGTTTGTATGTTTTATGTTCAGTTTTGCTTGTGATTGATGTTTTATGGTGTGCACGAAGCTTGCTGTGTTGAATTTCGGGGTTTTCGGTTTCTAGGGTTTGCGTTCGTTGTGGTTTTGATTTTGTGTAGAAATGACCATGTAAGGTTGATGTGGAAATTTTTTTGTGTTTTTTGTTCAGGTTATGGTATATAATTGGTGGAATGCTTTGAACTTATTTATTTATTATTTATTTGAAGTTTCTATGGATCTTAAGTTATTTTGGGAAATTAGGATTTTTAAAAATTTAATGCTCGATCTGTGCTTGGAATATGTCTTCTGTATAACTCTTGAAGTTTGCCCAATCATTATCGTGTCATGATGTTTCACTGGTTTGAGAACTTTAGGTGTGAAAATCTGAAACCACAGTTGTTTCTTCTCTTTAAACAAGTGATATACCTGGAAAACCAATTTTAGCTTTATATTGAGCTCGAATTTGGAAGAAAATAATTTATATTAATGCTTCTGAGAAAATTGATTTTGAGAAGAGGAAAAAGGAGAAACAAAAGTTACTGAATCTCAATCCATTCTCTTCACAATGGAAATTAAAAATCTAAGTGCCAAAGAGTCTAAGGATGTGTTTGGAATTTTGGATGCGAAATTTAAAAAGAAAAACAATTTAATGATTGGTCTTGAAAATTCAGAATTTATAGATGATGGGATTGCAAGTTCTTTGTTTTGATGATATTTTTCAAAGTTGGAGTTGTTAAATGGAAATTTGAAATTCCATTGCTTGGATGAAAATTTTTCAATATGGAATTCATCTATTTAAATGCAACTCAACCAAACTAAACTAATACTCGTATAATCATGATCTCCAAAAATAAAAAAGAAGAAAAAGGATGTGCTCTATTTGGTTGATGGGAAAATGTAGGTACAAGAAAAGAAAATAAATTCTGTTTCGTTGCTCAATCCTTCTTTATCTACAACTACTTCTCAATCCAAGACCTCATTTGGGTTTCATCTACTTCATCTTTGACGTCCTTCCTAACTCTATATATGGGTGTGCTCGTACACAAATTTATATGCTAATCACCTCTCTTTTTTAATTTTATGGTTTCAAAGATTCAACAAAATAAAAGAACATCTCTCTCTCTCTCTCTCTGCATACCATGATTTGTCAGACATTACATTCAACAGCGTTTGACACTTCGAAGTTCCCGCCCAAGAAAAAAGACTTGATCGAGAGGGAAGTTACTCTATCACTGTTGGAATGGAGGGAGTTAGGATCAAGAGGGGTTTTTCACAATTCTCTCCCACCAAGGGATTTTTGAAATAACACCTTTGAGATGGTATTTACATTTGAGATTTGTAAAAATAATGAGATTAGAACCTCATTAGAATCGGTACTAGAGGATGGTGTACCAGTACGGAAAGCCCAAAGTGAAGTTCTTTAAGCTTTAAATCCGAGCTGGCCCTATTATTTTCTCATTTCACCTTCTCATCATCAGAAGAGTTGTGATTGTTTATTAGATTGGGATGCTTTGAAGCTCCTTTGCATTGAGGCTTTGAAAAAGAAGTCAAGATAAAGTGAAGATGATGTCAAGCCCTCTAGGCAACCACACTGTAGGTTGAACCCAATCATGAAAGAAGTTGTCAAGAAGGTGGTGTTAAAGCTTTTGGATGTGGGAATCATCTACTCCATTGCAGATGGCAAGTGGGTGAGTCCTACACAAGTTGTCCCCAAAAAGTCGGGTGTCACCGTGGTCCCTAATGAGAATAATGAGCTTATACCGACTAGAGTCCACACGGGTTGGAGGTATACACCGATTACAGAAAATTGAATGCATGCATTAGGAAAGTTCATTTCCTTCTACCCTTCATTGATCAAATTTTAGAAAGAGTTGCGAGTCATGTCTTATATTGTTTTCTGGATAGGTATTCTGGATACAATCAAATTGAGATTGCTCTAGAGGATCAAAAGAAGACCACCTTACCTGCCCTTTTGGCACTTTTGCCTTTAGGATGATGCCTTTTGATCAACGCAACGCGCCATGGACTTTTATGAGGTGCATGATGGGATTTTTATTGACATGGTAGAGAACATTGTGGAAGTCTTTATGAACGATTTTTTAGTTTCTGGGGATTCATTTATGGGGTGTCTAGAATACTTAAGCAAAGTTTGGAGAGGTGCATGGAAAAAAATCTTGTTTTGAATTGGGAGAAATATCACTTCATGGTGACACATGGAATTGTGTTGGGACACATTGTGTCCAAAAGAGGAATAGAAGTAGACAAGGCTAAGGTAGAGTTGATTTCTAACCTTCCTACCCCTAAGTGCGTCAAAGACATTATGTCATTCTTAAGTCACGCAGGTTTCTATAGGGGTTTTGTTAAGAAATTCAGTGTTATCTCCCATCCCTTGTGCAATTTACTTGCCAAGGAAGTTGTTTTTGAGTGGTCGAGTGCATGTGAGGAGGCATTTGTAAAATTGAAAACCATTTTGTCCACACCTCCTATCATGCAACCACCAAAAATGGACCCTTTCATTTGAAATGGCATGAATGCTTTGGAGATACTCTTAGTATGGATTGGGAATTTGGGCTGGGTACTTGCCACTTGGACTAATAGAGCTAAAACTATTGGAAAATAAAACTATTGGAAAATGTTAAATATCCCACAAAATTATCCCAAAAGTGTATCCCAAATGATGTGGCGGATGTTCCAGCCCTTCTATTTTTTAGTACTCTCTCCTTGATAATAAATAAAGGGCTTGAATTCATTTGGGATACATATTTAGGAAAAAATTTGGGATGTATGGCATTCCTCAAAACTTTTTTGTTATTGGGCTAGTAGAAGTATGAAAAAAATTTGGGTTGGAAACTTATCACTTGGGCTAATGGAACTAAAACCAATTGTCATTGAACTAGTAGTAGATGAAGGTAAAAAAAATTTGGGCCAAAATTACCCAGGGCTATAGCCCAGGGCAGCCCACAACATTGCTCTGCCCTTGTATTTTATAAAACCGATCGATGGATTAGATACACTTCTTATGAATTTCATGTTTGCCAAAAATCACAATATGTGATCCAACGGTCTGTTTATGAAAAATGTCACTATAAAAAAATATCATTTTTGTTCTTAAAAATGTCATAATTTTTTCACAATCAGTTTTCTCAATGCAATATAATCCATGAACATCAATTGTTTATTCCACTAGGTAATTTTCATATCACCTCTATAAATGAAAGACCATGGTGGATTGGCTTTATTAATATGCCAAATAGGGTGAGTTTATATCAGCAAATTATGAAAATGATAAATAGCATAAGTGCTACAATTTGAACGGCGGGGCTGCTCAATTTTCAAGCTAGGCTCTTCTCGATTCGCTCGCTGTTACTAAGTGAATCCTTAATCCTTGTAAGTTTCTTTTCCTCCACTTATTGATATGCTTAAACTCAGCGTGTAGTCCCACCTGACATGGGGTCGCGATGGAAGCATTGTCTAGACAACACATCGGGGTCTTGTAGCTCTGTTAAGTGACAGTGCAACACATGACATGACACTGGAAGGGTCGGGCCTTATCAACCACCACTTATCGTAACTTTATGTCGCTCGGGGCTCGCTTTTAGGCTTATGGCATCCAGCCACAAAGCTTATGGCATCCAGCCACTGTTTGTGGCTTATGGCAACCTTAGTAACGGGTAATAACATTTTTTGCACCTTATAATAGGAAACTAATTACCATGAGTAGGGTAGTGAAAATTTTGATATTTACACACTGCATATATCAGATAGGTTTTGGAGACACTATCACTAGGTTGATGAACTCATGATTCTTTATTATAGCTTGGTTAAAATTGGTACCTATCACAATTTTATCACTAGGTATAAACTAATAATCATAAATGTTGATAGATTACCGTGAAGTTAAAATAATTGGTACCAACTGTGACAGCATCACTAGTGCATAATAGGTTATATGCATACTCACTATATGATAGCTAAACTAGTTGAATAATAGGAGCATTGTGGTGACACAATGCTTGTACTGTTCATTCTAGCTCGATGATGACAAAACCAGAGAACCATCTACACTCAACTGCATGTTTGAATAATATACTGATTTTCAAAATTAATGTTTACTAGTTGAGGCTGTAGATTTGAATCTTAGCCTCCGGTAACTTGACTAAAGTAAATATAGTATGTTTTTCTATGTGAAATAATCTCATGAAAGAATTTAACGGTCTGTTCTGCTGGATTTGGCATTAGAAGTTCAACATTTGACCTTTTAAATTCTTTCCGGTTTTCTATTAATTTGTTTCAGTTACCTTTTTGAGGTAGGTCATGTTGGAACTTATATTCCAAATAATAAAATTTCTTTTCATGTTTTGTCGTTCCACTTATGTTTCAATCTAGAATATCTTTTATAATAATTTTTTTTTTTCCACAATATAGGGTATCTTAAATTTACTTCCGCTGAGCCCTGCCACTGGCCACGAAGCTAAAGAATCGTAGAGGCAGACAGGAAGTTTTATACAGAACTTTTTAATCATTTCATTCTGAATGAAAACAGAGAGAACTAGAGGGTATCCCAGAGTGTGGGGACAGCCTAAGAAGTAAGAAGAGGAGAAGAAAGATACGGGTACAGATGTCTAAGTTGCCTCTTAGTTCATGGTAGAGGAAACCATGATTCTTCTTCTCCTCAGGGAAAGGAAGAGGAATGCATCGTCTGGGTTTGTCTTTAACCTCGTCTAGTGGAAGCAACCAACCCTTTTTCAATCATGGTATATTTTTATTGTCTTCATTCACCTCCACCTTCCCTTTCAGTTCTCTTCCATCGTCAAGAGCCTTTTTGAACTCGTCGGAAAGCTTTTACGATGGACTTCTTGAGTGCTGCAATAGCTTGAACTCACTCAAACAAATACACTCATCACTCACCACTTCCGGCCTCACTGTCCTAAGCCCTCATTTGGGTGGCCGAATTATTATCAAGTATTCTAAATTTGGAGACCCACAAAGTGCTAGGTCCCTGTTCCATGATATCCGTGGACCCAATTCTTTCCTCTGGAATACCATCATTCGGGCCTATGCAAATGGTGGTCACCCTTCTGAAACACTGGAGCTCTATGTGCTTATGCGCCAAACAGGCATTCCACCCAATAATTACACATTTCCTTTTGTTCTGAAAGCCTGTGCTTCCAAATCATTGACCCTCCTAGGGAAACTTGTTCATACAGATGTTGTTAGAACTGGGTTCGACTCTGATATATTTGTTGAGGCTGCTTTGGTTGACATGTACTCCAAATGCGGCCAAACTGAAGACGGTCGTAGGGTTTTTGATAGAATGCCGCAGAGGGACCTTGTTTGCTGGACTGCCATGATCACGGCTTATGAACAGGCTGAGCAGCCCCAACAATCTCTAATGTTGTTCCACCAGATGCAGCAAGTGGGTCTTTTTGCAGATTCAGTTACGACAGTTAGTGTTTCCTCAGCTGTTGGTCAGTTAGGGGATGCCAACAGGGCACGATCAGTTCATGCCTATGCCATCCAAAATGGATTCCTTGAGGACATATGCATTGGGAATTCAATCGTAGCCATGTATGCCAAATGCGGGAATGTGGAGAATGCCCGCTTGGTCTTTGATCGGATGAAGGAAAGAGATGGCATCTCATGGAATTCTATGCTTTCCGGCTATACCCAAAATGGACAAGCTTGTGAAGCTCTCTTGCTTTTTGACCAAATGCAAGATTCTGAATCTAAACCTAATTCAGTGACGGCATTGATCATGGTTTCTGCTTGTGCTTATCTGGGGTCACGGCATCTTGGAAGGAAACTCTATGATTTTATAATTGATAGCAAACTAAGAATTGACATAACTCTTTTGAATGCAATAATGGACATGTATGCAAAGTGTGGAAGTTTAGACACGGCCATTAAAATGTTCAATGATATTCATCCAAGTGAACGGAATGTTAGCTCTTGGAATGTGCTCATTTCAGGGTATGGCATGCATGGGCAAGGAAAAGAAGCCCTACAACTCTTTTCACAAATGCAAGAGGAAGGCGTCGAGCCAAATCACATCACTTTCACATCCATTCTTTCTGCTTGTAGTCATGGAGGCCTTATTGATGAAGGTAGGAAATGTTTTGCAGACATGAAAACGCTTTTTGTGACACCTGAGGTGAAACACTATGCTTGCATGGTTGATATGCTTGGCCGAGCTGGGCTCTTGTATGAAGCTTTTAATTTGATCAAAGAGATGCCGTTCCCACCAAGTGATGCAGTATGGGGTGCATTGCTTCTGGCTTGCAGAATTCATGGAAACACTGAACTTGGAGAAATTGCAGCCAATAACCTGTTCCTGCTCGAGCCAGAACATACTGGGTACTATGTGCTAATGTCAAATCTATATGCAGTATCAAGCAAATGGCAAGAAGTTGGAAAGCTGAGACAAGATATGAAGAGTAGGGGATTGAGAAAACCTGCAGCCATTAGTGTGATTGAGTTCGGTAAAGAGTCTCATGGTTTCCACACAGCTGATCAATCAAATCCTTATTGGAGAGAGGTTTACAGAAAGGTAGAGAGCTTGGCAGTTGAGATGAAGATGGCGGGGTATGTGCCAGACCGGTCATGTGTTCTCCATGATGTGGAAGAGGAAGATAAGGAGCATATCCTAAACTACCACAGTGAGAAGCTAGCTGTGGCTTTTGGAATTATGAAAATTGAGCCTGAAATGACAATTCTGGTAACCAAGAACCTTAGGGTTTGCAATGATTGTCATTCAGCCTTCAAGTTTATTTCACTTGTTTATGGGCGAAAGATTATCGTAAGAGATGCAAATCGATTCCATCACTTTCAAGGTGGTACATGCTCATGCAAGGATTACTGGTAAACTACCCATGCTACAGCTTGGTGCCAAGACTTTTTGATCAGAGATTTAGTATAGATTCAACGAGGTTTAATTCCAACTTGCGATTAATTTGATACTTGAGTCACAGAATGGAAGCAATCATTTAGAAGAAATGATGAAAACTATTTTTTGAGATACTTGAATTCAATAAAGAAATTGTTGAGGCGTCATTTACAAGTTAAGTATAGGCTATTGCCTCATTTTGGGGAGTTAAGAGAAGCTTCGAAATGTAAAATTTGGGCATACGGTTTACAAGTTAAGCCCGAGCTATTGCGTCAGTAGGTTATTTTCTTCTCTTCAATTGAAAAAGATGGTTTATTGTAATATGTGCTAATTTATAAATTAAAGCAAGGGTTAATGACCATTTTGTACCCTGAACTTTGAGGGAAATAACAATGTAGTCCCTAAACTTTAGTTTTGCTTGATTTAGTCCATGAATTTTAAAAGTTGTACCAATGTAAGACATTGAGTGACTGAGCCAACATTTCGTCAGATAAATGTCACATGTGGTCACGTGGCAGCCACGTGGGTCTGACGTGGCTTAAGTTGGCTAATTAATGGCATTTTAGTACCTTAGGTTGGCTGATATATGGCAACTTAAGCCACATTAGATCCACATGGTTGCCACGTCAGATCCATATGGTTGCCATATAGGCAGCCACGTGATATTTGACTGACGAAATATTGGTTCCGTCAGTCAATGACCTATATTGATACAACTTTTAAAATTTATGAACTAAATCACGCAAAACTAAAGTTTAGGGACCACATTAGTATTTCCCTTACGCCCCATTTGGATCAGGGGAATCAAAGACTGGAATGGGAATGATTGGAATGTATTCCATGACGGCGTGTTTGGATGCAATATTTGAGCCGGAATGGAATTAGGAGACCAGAATGGGCTGGAATTGATTCCCATTAAAAGGTGGAATTACATTCCCTTTTGATGGGTGGTATTGTTATTCCAACCTTTGGGCTGGAATAAAAAAGACCAAGCCAATCCAAAAATCCCGATACTTACACACGAGCCCCTTCTTCGCCTTCAAAGCACAGCTGAAAACCATGCTCTCTCTGGTTTCTTGCCGCTGTCAGCTCGTCGCCGGCGGATTGCTGGTTTCTCCGATCGCCAAACCTCATATACTCTCTCTCTCTCTCTCTCTCTCTCTCTCTCTCTCTCTCAATCTCTCTATATCTCTCCCACTCATGGTCCCATTGATCTTCTTCATAGTCTCTGCCTCTATTAGCTTGCCACCGTCGGCTCGCCGGTCTCTCAGCTTGCTGCAGCCCTCACCCAAGACGCATGTCCTCTCTCTCTCTTTCTCCCATTTGTTCTGAATGGTTCAGATCCATTCTTATGTGTTTTGATCTGTTCATATATGTCCCGATCTGTTTCTAAATGTGTTATTTGTTGAAGAAATTTTGCATGTGATCATCAATTTCTTGAATGCAATCATCGGTGCTTTTGGGTTTTTGGATCCTTGCACCACCATATTTCTTATGAATAATCCACATCTAATTTTTCTCTCTTTTTTTGGTTGAGATTTTTTTTTTTTTTTTTTTTTCGCTTTATGTTTCTTAATCAATCTCCAAATATTCAATTCTCCATTGCAGGTTTAGCGTTCCAGAAGCAGCTCCATTCACAGCTGTTCTCAAATTCGCAGCTGAAGAATTCAAAGTGCCTCCTCAATCCAGTGCTATCATCACCAACGGTATCTTAATTCTTCCCAATTTTCTTCAATTCTGCTGTTAATATCTATATATCTCTAAAATTTTTACAACATTGAGATTTCAATTTTACGCCATTAAGTAGTTTTAAATGATGAGGCTGCTTTACTGCTTGTTGCTCCCTGTGATAGTTAAATTCATTTATTCATGTGCCTCTAGATTTTGAGACCATCTTATAACTTTGCAATGGTGCTTTTTCTTCCAACTAAAATCCTCGATAAGATACTTAAAAGGGTGTTTTTTTTTTTTACTTGGATGAGTTCAATTTTGCCTGCTCTGGTTTGCATTTATATTTCCTGTGCTTACGCTTTTATGGGTTCTAATCAACAAGAGGCCACCAGACATGTGTGGGAGGATTTAACCATAGGTCCAAATTACGTATCAGTTTAGGTGGGAATTTAGAGGAAAGAGATAAAACCAATTCATCACACAAGTTATGGGACTTGCTACAGTTTTTTAGTAGAGCCTGTTAGATATGTGCCCTAAAACCAATTGTTCTGTTGAGTTTAGGGTTTTATATTTCATTATTATATCTTGTATGGATCTTTATTCATTTATGATATGGCTATTTTTATCATGTAAACTTGTGTTCAATTACTGTTCATGATAAAGTCCTTGGGTAGTATGATAGAGAGTTATATCTCAAGTGTTGAGATAGAGAGACTTATAACTCTCAAGTACTTCTATCCTAAACTGGTTCCTGATCATAGGTTTATATATATTTGGACGATTATAAACCGTTAAGATTAGCTCAGGTTTTACTAGCTCCATGGGAGGATGGTGAGTCTCGAACCATCTGTGTAGAGACACTATAGTAAACCTGTGGGTGCTTGTTAGAGAACAGGTACACTGAACGTGACCAATTTGAGTACAGCTTATGGAATTCTATTTGTATGTCAAAGGCTGCTCATGTGTATAGTCACAGTTGTAATCCTTAGACTTGAGACACCACATGTTATCTTATATATGAATTGCTAAAGTTTGATAGTATCTCGTACACCCTTAATCACAAGGATGTAATCGGTGCTCATTGGCTCTAGTGAGTTATGTATGAAGATAGGTGAGTGTGCAATAGAGGATCACCACCCTTAATAAGAAAGGGCGAATGTCTTAGTTAGTTCACAGTTACTATCTCAATGGAGTCTTTGGCCAAAGCAGAAGGTTGCCAAGAAAAGTGTTTCAAGGGCATACCTAATTGAGATTATAATCTGGTGAATTAGTAACGCATGATTAAGTTAGGGTTTGACATGAATCCATACCCAACTAACTTAATCGAGACATTGTTTGGTGAGGGATTATTTATAGCATGAAGGGTTCATTTACACGTTCGTATATTCACCCACACCTAGGGTACGTCATGACATATTGCTAGATGTCACTCATGACTAGTGAAGGCCTAATGATAAGGGTTATCATTGAGGGCAAAATTGGAATTGTTCCAATAGAACCTAAAAATAGAAAGTTTCTATTTTGGGCGACATTGAGATGTCCCCTGCCACTACTAGGTTGGGATGAACCCAATGGGTCACACACAAAAGAACATAAGTGAGGTTGTTAAACTTGTGAGAGGGTTACATTCTAATTGATATATGTTTGGTTTTAATTAATTAAGGGTTAATTAATTAATAACTAAAAGGATATCTAATTCAAGAATGGGGATAACCTAAACGGGGTTTATGGTCATGCTAGCACTAGTAACCAAACGCCCTAAGAAGAGGAGGGGCTTATTTAAAGAGAGTGAACCCTAGCTTTCATTGAAGTATGCATCACTTTCTCTCTCTCTAAGATTGCCGCCCCTCTCTCTCTCTCCCTCTCCATGCTTGTCTTTTTCAAGGGTTGAAAAATTCAAGAAGGTTTAGCGACTCTTGTGTTCGTGTGGACGTTCATTGGAGGCCACCATACTTTTGGGGCTCAAGGATTGAGCGAGGACGATCATCAAAGGAAGAGAATATCGCGAAGGAACAAATCAATGTAAGCTTTACTTTATTGATTTTAATTTAAAGTTGATTCGATTCATCGATTAAGTGATTTCATGGTTGAATACAAAGGAAAAAATTTTAAAACCTACCTTCCGCTGCATTCCTTGTTCGTATTCTTTCAGAGCCTTCCCATTGTCATATAATAAGAACTTATATTTCGAGCACCCTGAACTAGAAATCAGCTTGGCACTCTCAACTGTTGAGTGGGTACAATGACAAACCAGCCCATGCAAATCTAATATGTTATGTTGATCTGGGTTTTATCCAAAGGCACAGTCAAATTATTCAAGTGCTAGTATAAAGAGTCAGAGTAACATAGGCAAGTTGAAATCAAGCAGGGATGACCATGGATAGTTTACTGATTCCAAGAAAACTTTCAACTCTAGGATCAAAAAGGTAAACGGCAAAGCCAACCGGACCTTACAGACAGGACCCAGTCCAATATCCCTTGAAATACAATTTAAAATGAGAATTGACTCCTAAGTTAAAGGTTGGCTGATCAGGTTTACATTGAGCAGGGTTGTAAAAAAATTAAAAACCTAACTTTACATACTCAATCCTGGCTAGCTGACTGACAAAAATTGCAGGAGCACAAATCACAAATGCACTTTAAAGGCAGACAGTTACTTGCATAAGGATTTCCTGCACTTCATGGGAAACTTCAAAGTTTCCAATGTCATGGACCTCTGCACCATTAATCCCCTAAGGCATGCATTTAATATCTACAAATAATTGAAACTTTAATTAAAACATTGCGAATACAACAAGACAAAAGCAAAACAAAGCTCATTTCACACTAGGTGACATGGTTGAAGTCTTCAAGATTCGGACGATAGGGTAAGCTTGTGTGGTAGGCCTTAAAGTGAAACAGAGCAATACTCTAGAGACTATTTTAAAAATCATACTAAAAAATTCAAAATAGGGTAAGCTTGTGTGGTAGGCCTTAAAGATGTGCCTTCACCAAGCCTCAAACATTTCTAGGCCCCTTCCTTGTAAGCCAAACAGTAGGTCTGATCTAGCTTCATGAGTCTTTTATCAATTTTCTATAAGGCTTTTAAAAATGATGATAGCAAATCACAACAGTAGCTAAATTAACTATTCTCTAAGTGAGGGTATATGGTAGCTTACCTTGTATCATGTCATCACCTTCATTTGATAAACTTGTATCCTCTTTTTCTGAGCCACCACCACCTCCGCCAGTGGACCCACTTAGAAAGGTGTTTGAGGAGGTTGCTAAAATTTCTGGTCTTAATGAGGATGACATACTTGAAGCAAGTCAAATTATCATGGGAGATCAGCATGCTTGACAGTTTGAAGAAAAAATGGGTGGACAAGCTACTTCTCTTGACATAAATATTTGGTTGTTTTGGGTTGGTTTAGATGGACATCATTTTGGGTTGATGAAAAAATGGGAACCTTCTTGGATTGATGAATTTGGTTTTGGTTTGGTTTAGATGGAAATAATTTTGGGTTGAACTCTACTTTGTTAGATGAATTTTGGTCTTGCTATATTTTGGGGAATAATGGATGGAAAATTTGTGCTTGGTGTTGATGAACATCAATATGGTTTGGTTTGAATGTATGGAATTTTTGGTTAAATCTATGCTAAACTCATTCTTTCTACATATAACTGATATTTTTAAAGCTAGCAATTGTTTTAAAGTTTGTTCTATTTGGACACCTCCTATGTGTATTTGATGGTATGATAAAATTTTGTATAAAAATAAAATAAGATTGTATATATAAATTGTTTGATTTTTATATAAATAACTTATATATACAGAAAACTTGTATATATAAATTTTCAAACTTGGTTATGATGTATATTGATTTGAATTTAGTTAGATAAAAATTTGGTGAAGTGAAAGATGGGTTATTTTAAAGAAAATAGGTAAAATTGGAAAATTATAAAAAATTTAATTCCATTCATGCCATTGCCAAACACAAGTAATGGAATGGACAGTCATTCAAACCCATGATTCCAGTTAGCATCCAAACACTACAGATGGAATGAAAATCTGATTCCATTTCGGGCTACCTTGGGAATGGAATTGGATTCCATTCCATGCTATTTGATTCCCCCGATCCAAACGGGGCCTTAAAGTTCAGAGTACAAAAAGGTCATTAACCCTTAAAGCAATGAAGCCACATAACAGATTGCTCTTATATCATTTTGCACTTATTGCTTGCTCCTTCTCACCCTTGATGCGAAATCAAACAAAAAATGGAGTACACGAAAGCAATCAAAATTCGGGTGCTGCTGCTGTTGTTTTCTTTCTTTTTTTTTTCTTTCAAAAAAAAAAAAAAAAAACAACCATGACTTTGCCATGCATCCAGACAAAAATAAAAATCATTAGAAGAAACCCAAATACAAGGCAATCAATATTACCAAATGTCAAAACAATCAATAGGAGTTGTCCTTTTTTTATGTTTTTCCTGGTGAAAGGAGGATTTGTTGTGCAAAAAAGGTAAAAGATTTTGTTAAATATATGAGATTACTCGTCAACAATGGACATGTTCAAGGTTGGTTTTACTGCAGCCTTGTGATTTTTTTCGATGTTAACAAAAGAAATGGCCTTTGTTGACCAGCTCAACACAAGAAAATTCACTTAAGCCAAATCCTAAAGCCATCCTTTCCACTTCCACTACTTGCGCATGCGTCTTGGCCTCAGCTACTGTTGAGTTTCTAGGTCTTCCCTTCAACAATAGGCTGCCTCTCTTTCTCTCTCTCTCTCTCTCTCTCTGGGTAAAACAAAACGAAAACCAACCAAAACTGCTTCACCTTTTTAATTGTGTAAAGTGGAAGACTTTTTGACACAGTCATTATATGCAAGAAAACGTGGCTTGACATGCCGTCCTAGTCCTCCAACTTCCATTCCTTCCTTCTTCCTCTCTTCTACATTCCATTCCTCTCCTCCATCACAGAGATACCAAATTGCATAGAAACATTTCTCTTCGATCCTTTCCTCCATAGAAAAACCCAAAAAATAAAAAATAAATAGCCTCTTTTAATCTCAAATCTCCAATGGAAGTATCATCTTCCTCACCGCTCTCTGTTCACTCGAGGATGAATTTCTCACGTACTCTTCCAAACCAGAATCCCATCATTTCGACAAAATTCGAGACATCTATCGACTGGCATGGCCATCGTAAGCTCCTTTTTCTCTACCCAATTTGCCGCCCTTTCCCTTCCTATTTTATTGCTTGTAGCTGTAGCACTAATAGTACCAGTAGGAGTTCCTCTTCTTCTTCTTTATTTGGCATTTCAATTTCCCATAAATCCAATTCCTTTTCTCGAAAGGGGTTTAGTCGCAGCAGGAGGAATCCCATTTCTGCAGTCTTTGAGCGATTCACTGAAAAAGCAATTAAGGCAGTAATGTTCGCACAGAGAGAAGCAAAATCTTTGGGCAGAGATATCGTATTTACCTAGCATCTTTTATTGGGTTTGGTCACTGAGGATCGTGCTCCCAATGCCTTTCTCGGATCTGGCATCACCATCAACCAGGCCCAAGACACTGTTCGTAGCATTTGGCATCGTGATAATGAGTCAGGAATTCTCCCTTCTGCCGAAACATCAGCTGTCTCCTCCTCCACCCATGTCCCATTTTCTATTAGCACCAACCGAGTGTTTGAAGTTGCGGTTGAGTATTCTAGGACTATGGGTCATAATTTCATTTTCATCTAGCACATTTCTACTGGCCTGTTCACCGTTGATGATGGCAGTGTCGGTCGCATCCTCAAGAGTTACTTTTCTGCTCCTCATGTTTTTCCTTTTCTTTTCTGCTTCTCATTTCCTAGACTGAATATTTAGATTTCTGGCTATCTGTTTCAGTGATTGCATTGGGAAGTTGGGTTCATTTTCTTATTTGTTAATATTTGTGAAATTCAATATTATTGTTATCATTATTGTTGAAGTTTGTTGATTACCAGAAGGACCCTTGTTTGACAGATTAGTTAGCTTGATAACCCTCTCAAATGTTGATCATTTGATCTTTGATGAATTATGATGCATCGTGGAAAAATGCACGAGGGTTTAAGTTTGAAATGTATATATTGCAAATTGCCACTGGTGGCCCTAGATTAATATGATTTCAGATTGTGTAAATCACTTGGCAGCTGTGGCAGTCTCGAGATTTCAAGGAGAGCTTGCCAAAGATGGAAGAGAACCATATGTTGCATCCAAAGGAATGCGTGAAAAATCCCTTCCTGGAAAATCCGCTGTTGTGAGATCCTATGAGAAAAAAAAGAGTTAGGAATTCACTACACACTTTCCTTTCCTGGTCTCTTAATTTTTAGAAGAGAAAGGAATGGGTAGCAAATTAATATTCTGTCAGATCAAAGTGCTCTGGCCTAATTCTGTTTGGATCTTATTCCTCGGGCCAGTGATGGACTCATTGATCCTGTAATTGGTCGAGATACCGAGGTTCAGAGAATTGTTCAGATACTTTGCCGAAGAACCAAAAACAACCTTATTTTTCTTGGTGAATGTGGAGTTGGGAAAACCGCCATTGTTGAAGGATTAGCAATCAGTATTGCGTAGGTCTATTGGTGTGTGTCTTCCTCCTTCATGAGTGATTGGTGTTATATATAGTTCTTTACAATCATCCAGTTACTTCTTTTTTTCTTTTTTCTTTTTTTTTTTTTTTTTCCTTTTTTGAGTACCAAACCCTACACCCGAGCCCATCCATCACAACCCCCTCCCCCAACCCACCCCTTTTTCAGTCCTTCGTTTCTTAAGACAGCTGTTTCTTACCAATTTGATTAGCTTTATTATTCTATGACAGGCAAAACACGTACTGTCCCTGGATCTAGGCCTATTAATGGCAGGTGCAAAGGAGGGAGGAGTGTTAGAGGCTCATGTTACCACGTTAGTAAATGAAGTACTGAAATCAGGTGAATGCATTTTTGGAGTAACATTTTGGATTAAGACTGCTTTCATAGTTTCATTGGGACAGTCTTGATATGCTGGTGACCTGGTGTTGCAGGTTATATCATTCTTTTTATTGATGAAGTCCATACACTTGTTGGGTCTGGCACAGTTGGATAAGGAAACGAGGGGTCTGGTCTCGACATTGCTTATCTATTGAAACCGTCACTTGGGAGGGGGTGAATTACAGGTGATGGTTTCTCATATAGTCATGCTTCATACTTGTATAATCATATCATTGACTTTTGAAGACCTAACACTTGACATGTCCATGGATTATGTTCAACAAAGCATGACAGCAAAATAAATCAAATTTATATATAAATAATAGTAAACAACTTAATGGCAGTAAAAATATAAGATGGTGGACGGTGGACCTAAGATTAACACTTGGCAGCCAAAATCAATGGTTATGATCGGGCCTACACCCTTTCCACACACACACATACACACCCAGATCCCTGGAATATGGAGTAAGCCTACATCATCACGTTTAATTGTGATGACCCCAAACTCATATGCCAAGTTCAATGAGCTATAACCTCTAAACCCTGCTGACAAAGCAGGGATTTGTAATCTTCCCTTGATACCACAAAGTCTCTGCAAGCATCCTTTATGGCAATCAAAAACTTCCTAGATCTTCTTCAGATTTATTACATGGACATGGATTTGACATGAGCTAGACAAACCGACACCTCAAATTCTTAGAAAGCAGGACATGGATCAGCAAAAGCACAACATTAGATTAAAAGTCTCCATTAGCATCCTTTATGCCACGTTTGGCACACTAGATTAAAAGTCTGATAGGGTAGTATTAAGCAGGACTAGTCCTCCAAGTTTTTTTATTATGCATTTTGTAGGCTCTACGTCTATGGTTTTTTTCAAGCCTTCGAGGCTCATGCATTAACATTCTGCTCCTTGCAGTGTATTGCATCCACCACTCTAGGTAAATTCATAATGCTTTTTGGAGAAGGATAAATTATTAGCGCGAAGGCTCAGCCTGTGTTGATTAATGAACCAAGCCAGGTAATGTTTAATATGAACTTTCATTTTATGCTTCCATAAGTATTTAGTTGTATTCCAACTTTGATTTGGACATCATGTTAAAATTTTATAGGTGGATGCAGTCAGGATACTGTTGGGTCTGCATGGAAAGTATGAGGCCCATCACAAATGCAGGTGCATGTTGGAAGCCGTAAATGCTGCTGTGTACCTCTCTGCGAGATATATTCCTGATAAAGCTATGGATCTCATTGACGAGGTGAGAAGTAAGGCACGGGTGGAAGCTTTCAAGAGGAAAAAGGAACAGCAAACTCATGTGCTCTCAAAGTCATCGGATGGTTATTGGCAAGAAATTAGAGCTGTTCAGGCCATGCATTAAGTGGTAATGGCAATACTTCTACTGTACAGTTTACTGTTTTTAGATATGCTAATAGCATCAGTTCCATAACTGTAATAAAAGCAGGTCTTGGCAAGTAAACTGAAGCAAGAAGATGGTGCTTCTAGCATGGAACACAGTAGCGAACTCATTTTGGAACAATTTTTCTCCTCCCACATCAGATGATGATGAGTATGATTTTTGGCCCTTATATTATGCATTTAGGATGATAACAACAGGGCTGAGTTTCCCCAGGGCGTATGTCATATATTGATTTTGAACAGAATTTCATGCTGTGATTTTTTTAGACCTATGGTGGTGGGACCTGATGAAATAGCAGCAGTTGCTTCACTTCTGGTCAGGAGTCCCCGTTCAGCAGCTCTCTGCTGATGAAAGAATCCTTCTGGTGGGCGTAGATGAGCAGCTTAGGAAACGAGTTGTTAGTCAAGACGAGGCTGTCTCTGCCATTTCTCGAGCTGTTAGGAGATTGCGGGCTGGCTTGAAGGACCCCAATAGACCCATTGCGGTAATGCTTTTCTGTGGCTCAACTGGGGTTAGCAAAAGCTTTGGCAGCATGCTATTTTGGATCAGTAAGTCTTAAACGCATTATTTACATTATTTTCCCGTAAGATCCAATTAGATAGATGGTCTTTCCCCACTAACTTTTTGATAAAATTATATCTTTTAAATAACCAAAATTCAAAAGCTTTGATTAAGAGATTCTATTAATTACCCTAAAACCAAAATTTAACTTGAAGATACAAATTGCATAAATGGAAAATTCCACAGGTCACATACTGCATATTTAGTTGCACAAGCCAATTTGTGGAATGTATGACTTTCTCTTATTTGTTTTACTAGTTGTGGACCACGTGCATCCACATGGACATTATTGTATTATTAAAAAAAGTAAAATAATGTAAAAAATCTAATGTTTAACAGACCAGTGTTCACAGTTCACTTATTTATTTTTATTTTTCCTTAACGTAAAATTGATTGATTGCAATGAGACACCAAAAGCCATTAATTTCCATAGAAAAGCTAAGAGAACTGGCCATATTTGATCTTTTAAATGATGGAGAGATGTAAATAATAGAAAATTTTTGGAATATTACTTAATTATTAGCACTAATTGAAAAAGAAAATAGAAATTAGTATTTTGTATTTATCAATATTGAAAGCTTAATTATCCTAAGTTGATCATAAGAGAGGGGTGGGGGGAGCCCATTTGATAGCACGCTCAGCGCGAGCTTCGAAAAGGAATCAGGTTAAAAAATTCTAAACTGGGATGCGGCGGCAGACAATAATGTTAGGGAATTCGGAGACGTCAACAGGGCCTCTGGAAGAGTTATCTTTTTTGTTTAATAGCTTGCCCACCTTGTAAACGACTCAGCTAGAGATAGCCTCCAGCAGCTGGAAAAGCACCACACGTCGTGTGGTGTCCGGTGTTGCCCCGACGGCCCTTGAAAATTTGGAGTACCGAGTGCCAACGTCGCCCGGTTGTACTCATAATCGCATCAGATCTCCAAGGTTAACAGCCTCTTGTTGATGGAATAATCCAGGCAAGGAAAGTTGGCAAAATGGATTCGTAATCTCGGGAAAAAGATTGGCTATAAGGGCTTAGCAAGGGGTACCAGTCCCAAACCCATTGGCTGTTGGTGGAATGCTTGAGCTGCTTCCTTGGCATGAGCGGGTTGCCACCTGGGTCGGCCCTAAGGTTAATGGGCCCTATTATGTATAGATTGTAATTTTTTTTTTTTTACTATCATGAAAAAAATTCCAAAGATTCATTGGTTAATTTTTTCCTAAATATTCTTGGAAACCAATCATATCTATAGAAGGAAAAAAAAAAAATTAGGAAAAAAATGGGAAAAGGTTGAAGGTAAAGCAAGCGATGTGGCTAAGGCGTTTAGCTCCTCAGTAAAAGAAGTCTAATTCTACCTATGTCTCTTCTTTTTAATTTGCAATCAATCAAAAACTATTTTTGAATTTTTTATAATTTTTCTATGTTATTTGATATTAACATAGTAAACCTAAACCCCTAAAATTAAAACCATAAAACTCTAAAATTAAAATCCTAAATCAAAAGTCCCAATATCACAATAAGTCAACAAAAATAAGAAAATTTATACTATCATACATAGCAAATCTAAAGTCCTAAAATAATGTCATAAGAGGCCCATGAGGGAGATATGAGAGGGCCACAATTTATCTATTTATTTTTAAGTTTTGAATTATTTAAGTTGTTTCGATAAAAAAAAAAAATTTAAATTAAATTTGATTGGGGGGGGGCTGTTTTTTTTTTTTTTTTTTGGGTCACGAATTGTTAAGAAACCCATTAATTTTAAAGCATTTCATGATTTATTATGAATTTTTATTTTAAAAACTTAAATAAATCACAATAAGTAAATGAGTAAGCAAAAAATTATGGAAATGCACCAAAAATTCCCATGCATTGTGTAGATTCCTAGAAAAATAGAATCATGCTTCAATTTTAATAAATAGCATATCAAATAAAAGTTTCAAACTTGGACTGCTCTTGATTTATTTAAATTTTAACAAATAGCCATAATTTGATATGTTATTTATTAAAACTGAATCATGATTCTATTTTTCTAAGAATATACATGGCACATGTGATTTTCAATTTCAAAATATATGGTTTAAGAATCATACCTTATATGTAAGAAGACACTTTGAATATGAAAAATGAATCAGATTGCTACAAAATTGATTTTCAATGAATCAGTTTTCAAGAAGCTTCACATCCCTTCTTCTTCCCTATGCAATCTAACAGTAGAAGCACCATGTGTGTCAATGGAGATAGCAGTTGTTCGAGAATAGATGCATCAGTTATCCCGTGTTAATGGAGATACACCAACTGTTATGTTTCAATGCAACTCACTGTTAACGTCAACTTTGAGAATAGACGCAGATAGAACATTGATAATTCAAAATTTGAATTGAATATAATCTTAAAATTTCCATAAATAATAGTTTAATATAGTTACAAACTCTAAATGGAAATCAAAATAACTTAAATCCATTAAATAGGGGAAAATCATCCAATATAAAAAAAGGTTGACATTGAAATATCCTGGAATGATCTTTGGGTAAATCTTAGAAGGTTTTCGCCATCCTAGTACGGAATCTGGATTATACGAATCTGGAAAATTTTCCCTTCATAAAATTATACTAGAAAATTCCCATATATTCATAAAGATAAATACACATTTTATAGGTTCTAACGGATATGAGTGGAGATCTTCTGTCCCACTTTCTATGCACCACTTCCAGTCCCCTTTCACAAACAAAAAAAAGGATTTTCAAGGTGGACTTTTGTGAAAAAGGACAGGAAATGGTACATAAAAAGTGGGACAAAAAATCTCCACTCAACGGATATACCCTCCCTGATTTATATGATCGAATTTGAATTTTTACCAAAATCAATTTTTGCCAAAGATGGCGGTTAGCAAAGCATTAACGATGGTGGAGGGCAGTAAGTTGCACCCTAGGGTTTGTTTTTGTTTTTTTCCAAAAGCATTTTTAAAAAAATGAAAAAAAAAATTCAAATTTATTTTTATATGATTCTAAAATAGAAAGTGATAAAATCTAGTTTAAAATAATTTATTTGAAAAAAAGCATCTCTTTAATTATGTTGCTTTTTTGTTTTCCCCCAAGCCACAAATGTAAATTTGTCTCATGTTTGAATGGTTGATTTCGCAAACAAAAAATGGTAAATTTATTTTTTACTTGATTTAAAAGGTGGAGGGATGATAGGATGGATGGTAAAATTTTTAAACTAAAAGTGATTGTGACAAAACATGATATGATATGAATTTAATTTTAAAAAGATTAATGAAGAAATAGTTATCCAAAAGTAATTTTAGAAAACACTAAAAACCTAAAAGCAAATGGGCCCTTAAGCTCTAAGAGTGATTTGGAACTTTTAAGAAAAGCTAACGCAAAGAGGTCTTAGTATGATATTCTTTCTTTTTTCTTCATTTTTTTTTTTGGGTTGAAAAATATGTGAATATTCTATAGGTGTCTCATTAAGTCTTTAGTCATGCATCACCAAAGCTGTTTATCACCGATCGTTTTATAATCTTGGGCTTCAATGGCTCAAGCCATCCTACCGGCCTGTTTCCTCATGTCAGCCACCACTCATGAGCTTATATAGATTATAGGTAGCTTGGATGGGCCTGGGCTTGTCATTTAACCGTTCCCGATCCTGTAAGTATAAGCTTATACAAGTTATGTAAGCATAAAGTTTTAGAAAAATGTGGGATACATATATTTTTGAAAAACTTCTTAGGGATGTCATGCATACCAAAAATTACAGTGATGCAACATCAAAATCTCAAAATACAGGTATGAAAAACTATGACAGCTAAAAATTGTTACAATTTTTCTCAATAACATTTTCAAAAAATTGATCATTGGATCACTATAATTTTTTGGAATACATGATATTCATCCACAAGTATAATTAATATCGAATCTAACAGATGGCTTTTAAAAGTATATATATCACAATATTATGGGTTAAATGCATTTTAGTACCATCAACTTTTGGGTTAGTTTCAATGTGAGCCACGAACTTTACATGGACTCAATTTAGTACCATTAACTTTTGGGTCAGTTTCAATGTGGGCCACGAACTTTACATTGACTCAATTTAGTACCAAATTAAAAAATTTGGTTTCAATGTAGGCCAAACGCATAACACCGTCCATAAAAACTAAATAAATAATTTTTGTTGTATATTAAGAGCCCACTTAATGTTTTCTCATAAATAATTTTTTTTATTTTCTTATAAATATTAAAATATTTATTAAACTAAATAAATATTTTTTGTTGTATATTAAAAGTATTAAAATATTAAATAAAGTATTTTAAAATATTGTTATTAAGAATTTTTTAATTATTTTATAAATGTTAAAGTAATAAAAAATATTTTTTATTTTTAATTGATGTGACAATTTTAGATATGAAGAGATGAGTGGGCTTGTGGCCCACATTGAAACTGACCCAAAAGTTGATGGTACTAAATTGAGTCAATGTAAAATTCGTGGCCTGTATTGAAACTGACCCAAAAGTTGATGGTACTAAAATGCATTTAACCCCAATATTATTTATTAATTTCATGCTTACACAACCTTATGTAGGCACATGCCGACAACATCATAATATTATCATTTCTGATTATATAAAGTCAACTTTTTAGCTCCATATTTCAATTGAAAAGAAGAGAAAATAACATTTTAGTACCTTCAACTTTTGGGTGAATAGCAATGTGGTCTTTAAATTTTACTTTTGTTTGTTTAAAATTTTTTAAGTTGTATTAATGTGGGACATTAACAAGGGAAATTAACCATATTCCATTTGTCAAATTTCTCATATTTTTTAAATAAAAAATTTATTATAGCTTCATAAATCTGTATAAAACTTAAATTTTTAGGTTAGAAACTTAACAAGTGCCTTTCTTTACAAAGAAAGAAAAAATAAATGTATATGGAAGAAAGTCTTTTGCTTAAAAGCAAGTAACAACTAGAAAAGGTAACGTGACAAGCACACGTACACTCGAACAATGGAGCGGATTTTTATGAGACGGCGTCGAATGGGATGAGATTGCTTCTACGAGGCTGTAGCAGACAAATATTGTCCACCTCCAAATGGGTCGGGTCTCTTTGACCCATTTTACTTATTGTACGCAAAGCTGAAATTTGATTGGCCTGTTAGTCTTACATGCAAAGTTCTGATCAGTTTTTGTTTTTTTAGTCTTATTATATTACGCCGCTAGTTTTACAAACCTCTCTGGTTTCGAGCAAACTCATCCACACCGACCATTTCATAAAATAATCTTTAATTTAACAAATAAAAACAAAATAAAGCAAAGAGTATATTCCATTCTTAATTAATTTAATCAACAAATATATATATATATATATATATATATATATATAGAGAGAGAGAGAGAGAGAGAGAGAGAGAGAGAGACTAATAAAGGCAAAACAAAGAAAAGCACTCCACCAGCATTACCTTTAAACAAAAAACCTCTGGTACTGTGTTGCGACTAGCTTGTGAGGTAAACTAAAGCCATTCTCATTTTAATGCTAGCTATTACTTTTTTATGGGTGCATATAAGGTTTCAATCCTGTACACATATGCTTACTTTAATTAAAATAAGTGTGAAATTAATAAATAATTGTGGGACACATATTTTTAAAAATTAATTAAATAGTTGGATTAAATATTCTTCTTGTGAATATGATGCATGACAAACGTTAAGGTGATTCGATGTCGACATCTCTAAATATAGACTGTGAAAAATTATGACCGCTGAAAACTGTCACAGTTTTTTCTCAATAATATTTTTGAGAAACTAACCTCTTGATTGTTGTAATTTTTGACTTACATGACATTCATAAGTATAATATCTAATCTAACAGTCAGTTTTTCAAAATACATATCCTATAATTATTTGTCTACTCCAAACTTACTTTAGCTAAAGTAATTAAGCATATTCTGATACGATGGTCTATATATATATATATAGGGTCACGTTCCCCTTACACCCTATTTTGATACTTATGTTTACACCTTATTTTCAAATACCATTGTAGGTCGAATATTATATTTTGAGAAAACGACCGTTAGATTAGATACTTATCTTATGTTTGTCATGTACGAAAAAAATCGGAGTGATCCAACTGTTAGTTTTTGAAAAATATCATTTTGAAGAACTATTATTTTTTTATTAATTAGAAACATAACAATTTTTTATAGCGACATTTCTTAAAATCTAACTGTTTGATCACTATGATTTTTGGTATACATGATATGCATAAGAAAAGTATTGAATCCACGGTCGGTTCGTCAAAATATTTATCATAGGTAGTGTTTTGAAAACGAGGTGTAAACATAGGTGTCAAAATAGGGTGTAAGATCGAAGAACGTGACCCATATATATATATATATATATATATATAGAGAGAGAGAGAGAGAAGAGAGAGAGAGAGAGAGAGCTTTTAATATAAGGTGCACCTGATGCATGCATTAGATGGCCTCTTCTAGAGCCACTGTTGAGCATATTTTCAAAAACTAACCGTTGGATTTGATGCTCCTTTTATATATATCATACGTGCCAAAAATCACAGTAATCTAACGGTTGGTTTATTAAAAAATCGACTGTGAAAAAAAGGTAACATTTTAAAGAACAAAAAAGTCACAATTTTCAAAATTACATTTTTTAGAAACCAACTGCCGGAGTAATGTGATTTTTTGCAGGCATGGTATACATGAAAGGAGCATCAAATCCAACAGTCAGTGTGCACCATATATTAGCAGTCCGTTCCTGTGAGGATTTCTTTATATGAGGACTTGGCCTTTTGGCCAATGTAAAATTGATATTTTGAAATATTAACCGTTGGATTTAATATTCTTCTCATGTATGACAGGCATGCCAAAAATTACAGTGATCGAACCACTGGTTTCTTAAATACAGACTGAAAAATTAAATACTTATATAATGCTTCACAGTCTGTATTTCAAGAATTGGTGGTCCGATCAATGTAATTTTTGGCATGCCCATCATACATAGGAAGAATATTAAATCTAATGGTCAGTTTTTCAAAATACCCATTTTACATTAGCCAAAAGACCAAGTCCTCATATAAGGAAGTCCTCAAAGGATCGGAATTCTATATATATATATATATATATATATATATATATATATATATAGATATAGTTTTACTTTTGGGTTGAATTTTATTTACTTAATTTACGTTATGTGTCGTGGTACGTACAAGACAAGGCACAGACCAACAAAAACAGAACATATTCTATCTGTAAACTACATTTGTATTTATTGTATAAGATAATATTATAATACTAATAATCATACTAAAATAGCTTTTACATTACACAATTACATTATTTTTGTATTAAATTTATATATACAAAAATGGTTGCCATTTAATAAGCTTGCCTGCACTGTCTGCTTTGGCTAGCCATATGAGAAATGGGATTGTATATGAGTACCTAAATTGAAGTGAAAATTTGAGGGGGTCTTTCCTTTTTATTTTGGTCAAGAATGATAAAAATTTGAACCCTTTTTCAAAATCAAATGGACAATAACACAAATTTCAATTGAAGTTACCTACAATGGTTAGGCAGTTAATTGAAGCAAGAATTGTTCTTGGAGCTTAATTAGGGTTCTTAATTTGTTAGTGCTACTGCAAGCCCTGGATCAATATCTATTTTAGCTTTCATAAATAAAATATAAACGATACATCAATGGTGCAGTTTTTTGTGTGCACCAATCTTACCTAGGGACCACCGTAGGTGGTGGGAGTGGTAGGGTTTTAATTATTATGCTTCCAATTCGATACTTCATGTTAGCACTATGATATATATATATATATATATATATATACTTTGATGTTCTTCTATTCAACCAAAAAAAAAAAAAAAAAAATTATATACAGCCTGTGGACAATCAATGCTAGTCTCAATTGCGACTATGGGCAAGTCCCACAAGCTAGGGTTTCCACAGTGATAACGATGAGAAATAAATTTGCAGTCTTACGTGGAGATGCCCGCTCAGTGCCATGCCATGGAAGTAATGAAGTATCGGAGAAGTGGTGGTTTGATTTTGACCAGATTTCGACACTATGATACTGTTATAAGGTGGTATTAATTGCGTAGGGAGACGTCTGTACGCCGGGTCAAATAAAGAATTTTTATTTTTGAAAGATTGATTGTTGGATTAAATGAATTATTTATGAATTTCTTAAATGTTCACCCAAAATTACAGTGATCAAAACAGTCGATTTCTGAAAAAAAACTAACCGGAAAAACTAATGACATTTTAAAGAACAATAAAAATTATAATTTTTTACTATGACATTTTTCAAAAACCGATCATTAGATTACTGTGACTTTTGGTGAACATGAAATTCATGAATAATTCATTAAATTCAATAATCAGTTTTTCAAAATTTGCTTCGCATTTAGCCCTATAAAAATCATCTTTTACAACTTTACCTAAGATATATATATATATACCCAACCGTCGGATCACTATGATTTTTTGCAGGCATGACAAGCACTGCATGAATATGAAATCCAACGGTCGAAATGTGAAACCATAACCTGCATCACCTCCTAAATGGGGGTGACCGGACCCAACAAAAGTTAGGCCGGCCTGACTCTATCATCTCTTTCTCTCTCTCTCTCTCTCTCTCTCTATATATATATATATATATATATATATATATATATTGATCAACTCTTTGTAAATACATCAACAACTACTGCTACAATTATTACTACGTACATAATTTATATGTTCCAAAAACGACAATCTCATGAGACGTACCATAATTAGTTAGTGTTAATTATCTTTTGATCGACATACTTTTCTAAAAAATAAATTAAAAATTCCATTTTGGTTTGTTGTTTCTTAGGATCGACTAGCTAGAAAGATGCTAATTCCAACACCAATCTAATATATATATATATATATATATATATATATATATATATATATATATAT
>JAESVK010000475.1:1289923-1306680 GCA_017140935.1 Hamamelis virginiana | reverse complement strand
TTGACTGCCAAAAAATGATAACATTTTAAAGAACAAAAAAATCATAGTTTTTCACAGTCAGTTTTCTCATAAACTAACCGTTGGATCACTGTGATTTTTGGCAGGCATGACATACATTATAGGGGTATCTAATCCAACGGTCAGTTTTCCAAAATTACATCACATGCGGCTCTACTGTTAGATGCTTACTTTAGCTTAAAGTAAGGTGATGCTCATAAGAGAAAACCTATATATATATATATATAAAATCTCACCGTAATTTCTTATATTTTAATCACCTTCCATTTTTCATTCTGATATTGGACACAGGCCAGCATCTTAGATATGATTGATGCGGGACCCACGCCTATGGCTCCAATCATAGAAGGGCAAGTCAGGGTGGTTGAATAGCATTTTTGAAGTAAAACCACCCAAAATCATTTAGAATAATAGGGTTAGGGTATGTAACCTAGTCACAATTCTGAAAAACAAAAGGGTGAAGGCATACATAGGAAGTACATTTTACATATGTTTTGATCGACCACCAAATTTGAGGTACTTGTTATGCAACATCCTAATCCGGCCTCCAATGGACCTTCCAAAGTTATGCAACATCCTTTTGTTGCCATTGGAGGTCCTGAGTTCGACTCGTGCTAAACTCTTGGGACCACTGGAGACTTACCCGATCGTTAACTTCAGGGTCTCGAGATTAGTCGATGTGCGTGTAAGCTAGCCCGGACACCCGGTCATAAAAAAAAAAAAAAAAAAAAAAAAAACACCACAACAACTTTAAATAAGCCTTGGCATTAAATTAGTTGAACTCACCGATCATGATGCAGTTGGTTTTGGGACCAATGTTTTATTTGCCAGACCCGAATTGAAAATGATTTATAATGGAGTGACAAATAGCCCCCAACACGCATCAAGTTCACAAATTTTGAACAGAGCAATATTTAAGCAACTACATTTTCCTTATTTCAGCTCTTTTGCCGTGGTCCATGCATCTCTTTGTATTTTAGCCACAGGGGGGGTGTTCTTAACGGTGCCCCCATAGATCTTCATTGTAACATTGAACTATGTGCGCCAAAACAAAAATAAAATAAAATTACTAAGCTAGCCATGTCCCGATCCTAAAATGGACCACACAAGACAACCATGGTCCATGGTCCATGGCTCATGGTCCATGCTTATGTCTAAAACTAAAGCCTAGCAACCAAAGCAGATGAGGAATTTGCTATTCCACTCCCAGTGTGAATGGGATAACCAAATCACATTGGTGTGTAATTAATAATAAAACTGTAAAATGTATGGTTCTTATTATTCCATGCCATAAGGTTGGAAAGCAGTAATAAATATACAGTCCTGATTCTGTAAGTATATACTCACATAAATTATGTAAATATAAAGCTAATAGATTATTGTAGGATGCATATTTTAAAAAAATTGATTATTGGATTAGATATTCTTCTTATGAATGTCATGCACGACAAAAATCACGCTAATCCAATGTTAAAATTTCAAAATATAGTCTGTAAAAATTGTGACTGTTGAAAACTATCACAGTCTTTCTCAATGATATGTATGAAAAACCAACCGTTCACTGTGAGTTTTGGCATGCATGACATGTATAAGTATAATATTTACTCTAACGATCAGTTTTTTCGGTTCCTCTTACACCTTATTTTGACACCTATATTTACACATCATTTTCAAAATACTATTGTAGGTGTAAATATTTTGAGAAATCAATCATTAGATTAGGTACTTTTCTTATGTTTGTCTTGTATGCAAAAAATCGGAGTCATCCAACACTCAGTTTTTTTAAAATGTCATTGTGAAAAACAATTATATTTTTTTATTAATTAAAAACATCACAGTTTTTTTATAGTGATATTTCTTAAAATCAAACCGTTCGATAACTATAATTTTTGGCATAAATGACATCATAAGAAGAGTATAGAATCCAATGTCAATTTGTCAAAATATTTATCATAGGCGGTGTTTTGAAAACGAGGTGTAAACATATGTGTCAAAATAAGGTATAAGGGGAAGGTGACTCTATATATATAGTGGAATGATCAAGTAAGGGATACCTTACTTTATTAAAATCAACTAATGTTCAATGACCGTTAGATCTCGACCGTAGCATGAAATCTAACGATCATGGGACATTAGTTGATTTTAATAAAATAAGGTATCCCTTACTTGATCATTACTATATATATATATATAATCGGTTCCGATCCTGTCAGGAGGTCCTTACACTCGTTATCGTAAGGACGTCCATTCTAGAAACCATAGGAATGATATTCTGAAAATCGACCGTTGGATTAGATAATCTTCTTATGAATGTCATGTCTGCCAAAAATCACAGTAATTCAATAATCGGTTTTCAAAATTCAGTCCGTAAAACGCTTTGACAGTATTTACCGTTGGATGCAATCGAAGTTATTTAAATGACTATATTTTAAAAATCAACTTTTGGATCGCTGTGATTTTTGGCAGACATGACATACATATAAACATTATCTAATCAAACGATCGATTTTTCAAAAATACCTCTCACAGTGAAGACATCCTTACGATAAGAGCGTAAGGATGTCCTTACAGGATCGGAACCTATATATATATATATATATATATATATATAGTCTCGATCTAGTCAACAAATGCTTATATATCTTATGTAAGCATGAAGCTCATAAATAATTATGGGATACATATTTTAAAAAATTGACCATTAGATTATATACTACACTTATGGATATCTTGTATGCCAAAAATCACAATGATCCAATGTCAGAATTTCAAAATATAGTTATGAAAAAATTATGACCACTAAAACTTGTCACAAATTTACACAATTATATTTCCGAAAAACTGACTATTAGATCACTGCGATTTTTGGCAGGTATGACATGCATAAGTATAATATCTAATCCAACGATCAATTTTTTAAAGTTTGTATTTCACAATTATCCGTGAACTTTATACTTATATATGCTGAGTTGATTATTTCTGTATATATATATATATATATAAACTGGACATTTGTATTTTCTGTTTAAAGAGAGCCAAGTAATTAAGGGAGGTGGAGAGGAGTGGAGGCCTGGCGGTGCTGCTGTTATGTGAACCCGACCAGAGCCGAGTTAAGCGGCGAGGTGGGAATTTAATGCAATGATTGACTCAGTCTAAACACGTTAGTGGATTAGTTTATCAGAAAAGATGTTATATATAAAATATACATGTAAATATTAGTTTAGTTTAGAGTATTATTTTATTTAGAGGGGACAAAATAAATAAAAACTTGCAGTTCAGTTTAACCGCCCAATAAAACAACCCATTTAATTTACTTTGACTTGTAACACAAATAATCTCCCTCCCATCATTCTTAAATATAAAATTCACCTCCCTTTTTTTCTTTTTTTCTTTTTTTATTGACCCATTCTGAACCAACTCTCATCGAAATTTGAATCCAATTTAACTTTAAAAAATAGACGAAATGATATGCAAATTCCAAGTGATGGATAAAATGAGGTATACCTACTAATATCAGGACTATTTATTTATATATATATAGAGTTCCGTTCCGGTGAGAACTTACTTATATAAGGATTTGGCCTTTTGGCCAATGTAAAATATGTATTTTGAAAAACTGACCATTGGATTTAATATTCTTCCCACGTATGACAGGCATGCCAAAAATCACAATGATCGGACCACTAGTTTCTTAAATACAAATTAAACTATGAAAAATTAAGTACCTATATAATACTTAACGGTCCGTATTTCGGAAACCAGTCGTCCAATCACTGTAATTTTTGGCATGCCTATCATACATAAGAAGAATATTAAATCCAACGGTCTGTTTTTCAAAATACCCATTTTACACTGGCCAAAAAATTATATCCTCATATAAGAAAGTTCTCACAGGAACGGAACGGGACTATATATATATATATATATATATACAGAAATTCTCTTATGAGGATCACCTTACTTTAAGCTAAAGTAAGCATCTAACAGTAGAGCCGCCTGTGATGAAATTTTGGAAAACTGACCGTTGGATTAGATACCCCTATAATGTATGTCATGCCTGCCAAAAATCACAGTCATCCAACGGTTAGTTTATGAGAAAACTGACTGCCAAAAAATGATAACATTTTAAAGAACAAAAAAATCATAGTTTTTCACAGTCAGTTTTCTCATATATATATATATATATATATATATATTGACAATGTAATATGATTTTGAAAAGGTTGATATTCTTGCACTATTTATGAACTAAAGGCTGCTGCCTGTAAGTGTAGGTCCTCAACTGTAGGCCAGGCCTATTGGATGGTTTACCCAACACTGGCAGAACATATGTCCCACCCCCAAACTCTTTGCCTTTGTATCCAAGCGTATAATTAACCATATATAATTCAAATACTGTAATCAAACTACCTTACATAGTAAGTATGCAATAAACAAATACAAGTGTAAATATAAATTTTTGGCGTGTACTTGTATTCATGCATATATATATATATATATATATATATATATATATATATATATATATAAGAATCATTATATATATAACCTTGATTATGTTACAAGGCTTTTGTGTAGAAATGGACTATCATGATGCAAAGTCCCTCTCTTTTTTGTTAAAAAAAGTTTTGTGGGATGACCATACATGAGTGGTTGATTTTTGTAGGGTTGACACTAATCACATTTATGTATTAATTATTATTTGAAATTAATGTATTAATTTCTTTGGTAAATTTTTTAAGTGAATATATAATTTGAAACTTTACAAGGCTTCTATTTTCTTCTCCTAGCATTAAGGACTCACAATATCTGGTTCATACCAAATGGAAATTAACTATAAACTTTCAATTTATTTAAGTATAAGCCTGATGAACTTCCTCGAGTATTGGTTAATTAGGGGTGTGCACGGATTGGTTGAAAGAATGTGAGAGGTAAAACTGCCAATCAACCCGCCTTTGGCAGATTGCTAATTAATCATCTTAACCGCCAACCAATTCCCGCACACCTTAATAACCGACGGGTACGTTGGTTGAATATATAGAATGATTTCAATGGCAGGTTGGGCAGGTCAAGCCATACTACTAATTTTTCCTTTTTTTTTTTTATAAACATCTAAAGTCTCTAAAACCATTTTAACAAGTAAAGATACCTCGAATTCTTATCTAACATTAATGCAATATTGTGTTCTTTAATGATTAAATTATAATCCAAACAATTCTTCCAACGCTACTAAACTACAGTGCCAAAACAAATTGCCCTACAACAATAGAAGTTACTAACTAGGTATATAATAAGAAATGTTCTTTGTTATTCAAAAATCTTACAAACTAGCATATAATCTCACATTCAAAATTTCAAGCATATCTAATAAAATAAGTGCATCTTCAAATTATCATGTACAATAAAGATCCCTAAAGAAATAACTAAATTAAAAAAAAAATGCTCAACTTGCAAGCTCCAATTAATGGAATTAAAAGATAAGGTAGTAATGAATTTTATTTATATAAATATATTATTTATTTATATATAATTAGTTGGCGAGTGGGGTCGGGTCTAGTGTGGGTTATTTACCTCTGCACCTGCCAATCGACTTAACCCACAAAAAATTCATCAAATCCATGCAACCCGCCCAACTGTACACTGTAACTGCGGGTTGGACGGGTTTTTGAACACCCCTAGCCTACTACCGATTAATCATTGAGTTTTTTTTTTTAAACCACCATTGAGCTAGTTTATTTGATTCACAAGTAAATATTAGGGTCATAATTAAACGAGTCAAATAAAATTGAGTAATAAGCTACTTCAACTTGATTTGATAAATTGGTAAATTCAAATATATTGATGAATAAGCTTCTGATTGAGTCGGATTCTAGGAGCTCTATTAAACTTATTAATGAGGAAATTTCCTTGTTTCATCGAAATTGTTGGGTGTAGGAAACTTCTTAATTCTTTTTCAGCTTTTAATCTCTCTTATGTTCATAGAGAAGCTAACTTTTGTGCTTATTGGTTAGCTAGTGATGGGTTAATTAGGTTATGATTTGGATACGAGGGTCTTAGAAGTTAGAAGTTAGAAGTTAGAAGTTAGAAGATCCTCCTACAATCCTGCTAGTTTAAGTTCTCTTCTTTGTAGGCCTCAACCTCCTTTTCTAACCGAAAATAAATAAAAATATAGTTTGAATTCGACTTATTTATTTATGTTATGATTGAACTTAAAGAGTGTCTTATCAATACCGAAATAATCTCAAAATCAAACTAGAAAATATAATTTGATTTATCTTATAGTGTACTTTCAAATAAATTATGAGGCCTCCCAAATTTGGTTTTTTTTTTTTTTTTTTACCAACCATAAATGTAATGAGGCATACCAATCCTTGTGAAAATCCCTATGTTGGTGCTTATATAATTCAGTGATGACCTCAATGAACTCTCAATTTTGTGATAACCAGCTAGCTAGCTCTGAAACCTTTCTTCTTTTAATATATATATATATATATATATATATATATATATATATATAGAAAGGATCAAGTAAGAATTGGTCCTTAATTTTAATTTAAGGTTCACTTACCATTAGAATGTGTATCTTGAAAAACTGACCGTTGGATTAAATAATCTTCTTATATATGTCATGTATGCTAAAAATCACTGTCATCTAACCTTCGGTTTTCAAAATACAAACTGTTAAACAATTGTTACACCATCCACCGGTAAATACTGTTGGAGTGTTCCAGGAAATGCATTTTGGAAACCGATGGTCAAATCATTGTGATTTTTGACAGACATGACATACAAGAGAAGATTATCTAATTCAATGGTTAGTTTTTCAAAATAGCAATCCTATGTGAGAAAATGGTCAGTGGACCTTTACTTAATTTAAGGATCGGTACTTAAATAATCATTTATATATATATATATATATGAAAGCTCTGAACTTGAAGGTGAATATAAAAGACAAGTAAGCATGGGGGCCAAGGATGATGGTCCTTTTACTGCGACATGACACCAACCAATTAGAGGGGCCATGGGTGTGCAAATTTTGCAGGACATAAAAGGACCTAAATATAGACCCCCCTTCTATAAAGCCTCAATATGATATGAAGAAGCCAAATGCCAATGTTGGTTGCTCAATCAATATGTGGCCTTTAATTTCAATCAACTATTTCTTTAGTATAATGGCCTGGATTCTTATTACAGGCTCCGGCTCCATATATACCATATATATAATATTATAACAACCATCAGAGGTGCTAATATAAGGTGCACCTGATGCATCTTGCATCAAGTATCCTCCTTTATAGCCACCTGTGAAGAAAATTTTTAAAAACTGACCGTTGGATTAGATACCCTTATAATGTATGTCATGTCTGTCAAAAATCACAGTGATCCAACGGTTGGTTTCTGAGAAAACTGACTACTAAAAACTATGACTTTTTTGTTCTTTAAAATGTTATCATTTTTTAGCAGTCAGTTTTCTCAGAAACCAACCAACCGTTGGATCACTGTGATTTTTGGCAAACATGACTTACATTATAGGGGTATTTAATCCAACGGTCAGTTTTTAAAAATTTTCATCACAGGTGGCTGTAGGACACCTGATACAAGATGCATCAGATGATGCATCAGATGCTCCTTATAACAGCACCTCTGGAACAACCGTACCCTTATTGGTTTAATTATATTTGCAGGTGATGTGCACCTATTCACATAATGGTATTTGTATAATGTCCATCAATTACGGTGGGTGTTTGAATAAATACAAACTATCATGAAACGAGACTGGAAGTACTACTCTTCTTCAAGCTTGGTTGACCAATATATCAATATATATATAGATATGCAGCTTTATGTGTATATAATTTGGTAAGAAAATATAAATTACTTGTCCAGCAAGGTATTGCTTTGTGAATTCACGAGAAAAATGCAGATGGCAAAGAACTGCGGTGTAACTGTTTATGAATTTGAGTTTTAATTTGTTCGTAACTGGCAGAAATAATAGGGCCTTCTAATGTAAAATTCAACTATCAAAGGGCAATTTGACGGTTGAGATTAGGTTGTGATATCATAATTAAACACAATTGTATATGTATTTGTCTCGGTGTTTTTATATGAGCAATTGAATTGCCTTATAAACATATTTCAACCATTGGATTGTGTTAGGAGATCTTAATATTTCTGTTCATCAGGAGCAAATTCAAACTCTTAAGAGTCAAAAATCCGAAATTCAAGTTTTCGTTCCCTCGCTAAATGGATGCATGCACTAATATGCACTAATTTGTTCCATTGGAATGGTTTGTTTTTTTTTTTTTTTTTTTTTTTTTTTTTTGTATTTGACTAGGCAAAATGCCTAATATGAGGCTTTCCCTCTCATGGTTAGAGTTGCTCTAATGAAAAATACTATGCACTATGAGTATCTCTACAAAGAAAAAAAAAAAAATATATATATATATATATATATATATAAATACACATATATATATTATGAAATTTTAAAATTATTTTTTAATAAATTTTAAAAATTACCCACATTTCTTTCTTTTTTTTTTTAAATAAAAATACTTTATAGCCATACATAACATTACTCAAATTGACATGATCGATCTATTGCATTACTCATACTGCCATGGTCTGTCTTACATACAATCCTGCCTCCACTACACCTCTTTTAAGTGTTATATAATACTATGTCATTTCAATGCTAAAAGGGAAAAATAAAAATAAAAATAAAAATAAAAAACAAGAAAGAAACAAAAAACAAAAAACAAGAGAGGCAGACAAGTTCCATCATATCATATACAGTATCCAGTGTATAGATCAAGTTATAAAACAATAAATTGCATTGGATGATTTTTAGCTTTCAATAATAATTGATTCAATCTAATTCTAAGGACATCCATGATTGGACAATAAGAAAATGTTTTTCAAAAACAGAATGTAAGAACCAAATGGCTAGAAACTGATAAGTTTTGCTGTTTTTGGGTGAGAATAATTAAATACACCAAAGATGCAAGTAGGATAAAATGGTTTGTAATTAAACAAATCCTTCTGGCAAATTTATAAGATAAAAATGATTTAGTTGGAATTTTAATACCAGTTAATTGTTTATCTGGGGATTAATAATTTGATAGTTACAATGAAATTGTTTGGAATTGAAGTCCGAAGTCTAAATATTATGTCCTTCCACGTCTACCTGTTGGGTTAGTTGGTTGATAACCGTGCATTGTAATTAAAGCGGAAATCTCAGTTTTAACTTTCAATAATTTTTATCTGCTCCTTTTATGTATGGACATCTGGGATGAAGATAAAGTAGAGACTAGTCTAATCAAAACTTGGAATATCCCTCTGTTGAAAAAATAAATAGTATGCGTTTCCTCCCAATTTTATTGTTTATTTAAAAATTTTAAAAAATAAATTAAGCTAGGTTTAATTTCTTATTTTTAGATAAATTAATTTATAATTAATTTGAAAAAAATAATATTTATACTTCATTTTCTTTAAAAGACTGAAGTGCAGAACAAATTTACAGTAAAATGAAAAAGAGGTTTACCAACCAATATTATTAAACTAAAATAAGTCAAATTCATTTTTTCACTGTCCAAATTTTCACGTTTACCACACTCCCTTTCCCTCTCTCTCTCTCTCTCTCTCTCTCTTCCAGGCCTTTCATGGCTGGGATGGAATGGAACCGGTGGGTGCTTTGACGTTCAAGGCCCGGCATTACCCCTCTCCACCTTTTACGGGGAGAGAGAGAGAGAGAGAGAGAGAGGAAATAATATTTTAAGGTCAAACCAAACTATTTCTTTTTTCTTTTTTCTTTTTGGTTTCTGAAACCAACCTTTTCTTTCCGGCTATATATGTTCATCCCAGGCCCAACCATCCGCTTCCCCTTCCCCTCTCTCTCTCTCTCTCTCTCTCTCTCTCTCTCTCTGCTTTTGCTTAGCTTTTTTGCACCAACACAATCTTCTCCTCTCACCAACCTGACCCCATTCACCACAGATGTGATCAAATAAGAACCCACATTTCATTCATTCCCACCTAAATTTACTTCTTTCTGCTTCTCTCTCTCTCTCTCTCTCTCTCTCTCCCTGTACCTCCACCTTGCTTTGCTTTCTCTCTCTCTTTTATCCTTTTCATCCAACTCAATAAACATCCTCAAATTTACTTCAAATGAGACCTTAATTCTATTCAATCTTCATCTCCCTTTCCACTCGTCTCATTTCTCTCTCTCTCTCTCTCTCTCTCTCATTTTTCCATACTTTAGCTTGATTTTGAACATGGACAAGGAGTTCTTTCTAAATGCCACAATCCCACCATCACTCTACTTTGAACCCACATCATCTTTATCTCAGATACCCACTTGGCAATCCCTTTCTTTAGCTGCTCCTCCAGAGTTGAATTGCTCATCAGAGCAATCTTCCGATTGCTTTCTCAATAATCCCAATTGGGAAAAGTCAACCGATCATTGTATCCACTTCGATTCAGCCCTGAGTTCAATGGTCTCATCGCCCGTGGCATCAAATTCAAATATATCCAATGAGAGCTTTGCGATCAGAGAGCTAATAGGAAAATTGGGTAAAATTGGCGAGATCTCCCCGCAGTCGCGTCAATTGTTGGGATGCGCCGCTGCCATGGCACTTCCCAACAATAATAGTACTAGTACTAATACTTCATGTTATAGTACACCTTTGAATTCCCCACCTAAGCTTACTCTGCCTATAATGAATCAATTGGTGAAGGAAAATTTATCAAACTTGGGAAATTCAATGCCTTTGAATTCCAGTTTAGCAGAAATTTCCGGTGATCCTGGATTTGCGGAGAGGGCGGCGAGGTTTTCCTGTTTTGGTAGTAAGAGTTTCAATGGTCGAACGAGCCAATTTGGGTTAAACAACAACAATGAAATGGTTTACAGATCTAATCCATTAATGGAAAATGGAAAGCTTTCAAGAGTTTCAAGTAGTCCTTCACTCAAAGCAATTGGATCCCAATTGGGTATTCAAGAAAACAAGAAATCTCCCCTACGGGATGAAACTGAGATGGAAGTTGCCAATTCTCGAGAGGAATCTTCAGTTTCGGAGCAAAACCCAGGTGGGGAAATTGGGTTGAAAGTTTCAAATGATTCGAATTCTAGGAAAAGAAAAGCAGTTTCTAGAGGAAAAGCTAAAGAATTCGCATCATCCCCATCTGGTAAAGCTACAAAGGTATATATATATATATATATATACATTGCAAATTAAGTCAACATTAATGAATTTTCCCATTTGATTCAATGAGAATTTGTTAAAACTAAAATTTTAATTTCAGGTTGCAGAAGCTGACGAGAATTCAAATGCCAAAAGATGCAAACCAAACGAAGGAAATGGAAATGAAAATGGAGGAGTTAAAGCCGAGGAAGAACAGAGAGGAAGTAGTAACAATGCTGCAGGGGATGAAGGACAAAAACAGAACAAGACAAGCCCAAAACCTCCAGAGCCTCCAAAGGACTACATTCATGTCAGAGCAAGAAGGGGTCAAGCAACTGACAGCCATAGTCTTGCTGAAAGAGTATGAATTATATAAACCAATTCTTGTCAAAATTAATACAAACAAGCCGTGCCAATTAATCTTCGCTTTAACATCGCCTTTGTATTTATTTTTGGTCGTTTGATCAGGTTCGAAGAGAGAAGATCAGCGAACGAATGAAGCTTCTTCAAGATCTTGTACCGGGTTGCAATAAGGTGGGTCGAAAAAAAAATGCAAATTTTGAAATTCTAGTAACAATTTGGCTCTATATGTACATAATTAGGTCCCCTGGTAACATGGGTTTTGATATATTCTCTGTTAATAGGTCACTGGAAAAGCACTAATGCTTGATGAAATCATAAATTATGTCCAGTCACTGCAGCGCCAAGTTGAGGTAATTAAATTAAGATTTTCTTAATCACCAATTCACCATCAGTGATTATATTATGGTCATGAATTTAAATTTTCATTAACTAGCATTCTTTTTTTTTTCCCTGCAGTTCCTCTCTATGAAGTTATCATCAGTGAATTTCAGGATGGATTTTAACATGGAAACTCACATTTCAAAGGATGTAAGTTTATAATCTCTCTTGCTCTCTCTCTCTCTCTCTAGAATGGCTTTCAATTTCTACTAATCTACAGTATTTCTAAAATGGAATTTTTGGGTCAATTTCAAATTCCAGATATTTCAATCAAATGGGTCTTCGCAGCAATCAGCAGCTTACCCATTAGATTCCTCAGCATCAGCTTTATATGGGCAGCCACAGCAGCCACAGCAGAGAAGCCCACTGCTACAGAACTCAGCGGACCCATTAGATACTGCTCTATGCCAAAATCTTAGCATTCAATTACCTGCACTTGATGGATTCAGTGAAGCTATTCCTCAGGTACTTAAAAAGTTCTCAATGTGGCTTCTAATTTTAATTTTTACAAGTACTTCCGAAAGTACCTTTTATTTCATCTAACTTTCCCACTCTTTAAACTTAAATTTCCAGTTTCCAACATTCTGTGAAGATGATCTGCAGAGCATTGTTCAGATGGGATTTGGCCATGGAAACAATCAAGAAACGCGGCTTCAATTGCATAGTTTCCATGGTAAGGACTTAATCAAATAATGCAGAAATTAAGTTTGGTTTTTGCAGAAATTTGTACACTTAAAATACTGATTTAAGATGACTATATTTGTCTTCATTGCAGGCTCAAATCAAACATCCCACACGAAAATTGAGCTCTGATTACAACTCCATCACTCATTAATTCAAGGCCCAGAGGGACATAGAAAGAAAGAGAGACACGGCTGTACATACAAAGAGATTAATTTGGTTCAGACCGGTGCAAAGAACTGCTAAACCAATCTGTCTTTAGGTCTAATCAAGAGAGTTTTTTTTTTCCTCTGAATTTTATCCTTTTATCTTTCTTTTTCTTTTTTTTTTTTTGGTTTATTTTTTTTTTTTTTTTTTTTTTTTGGGGGAATTTTTTTTTTTTTAATTTTTTTGGGGGGTTTTTTTTTTTTTTTTAATATATAAGTATCCACTGTAAAATTCTAGAAGCAATTGTATCAATTGGTGCAAATTAGTCTGTGAGAGCACCAGATGTAAGATATAATGATGGTAAGTAAAAAGGAAAAAGGGGTGAGGTTTTCCACCACCAGCTTTCATTTTCCAACATGTTTGGGACATTTTACCTTATAATTCAGAAATGTAATATCAATTTGACAAGAAATTTCTTCATTTTGCTTCAAATTCTAGACGGGTTGATGTCATGGAAAAGCACTGTTAAATCCCTTAATTTGGTGGGTTGGGGTTTGATTGTTACTTGAGTTGTAACCAGCTGTTGGGTGTGGGGGCCTCTCTCTCTCTCTCTCTCTCTCTCTCTTATTCAGAAGTCTAATCTGAATGATTAGGACATGGATTATATTGAGCTGTAGTCAACCATGATCTCAGGCATATTTTGGGGCTCCTGTAATTTTCATAGATTAACCAAAGACAAAGAACCTTCTGTTCTCTTTTCACTGTGCACACAAGAAGACAATCAAGCAGTGGTTAGAACTATTCCTTTGTATTATTGTATGTATAATAGTATATCTATCTATATATATATATATATATGAGCATCAAAAGAATCCCAGGTTGGCAATGGGTGAGATTCTGACTAGACCCAATGAATGAAAGAGCTTTACAGTCTCATCTACTTTTTAAAAAACATATATATATATATATATATTGTGAATAGAAAAAAGGGTAATGTAGTGGAGTTCAGGTATGGAAAGATACCTTTAAAAATTGACTAATCTTTTCTTTGTTCTTTTTCTAAGAGGCTGTTAGTGAAAATCCAATTTCTGGGGTTTAACAAAAGATGTATGCACTGCAGCTATTAACCTTTCTTTTTTTTATTAACAAGTCTATTATTGTTCTGCAGATTACTTTTATTTAATCATGGGAAAGATGCTTTGAAAATGATTTTTTTCATAAAAAAATTAAATAAATTACATTGCAAAATATATAATTAGAAATGATCAGATGACAGTCTTGTCCCCAAAAAGCTTAGGAAAGCCCAACATCTGGCCAACCACCTCTGGGGATTATTTTTTTTTAATTTTTTTCTTTGTTTCTTTCCTTCTCTTTTTTATGGCAATTTTTCCTCTCTCTCTCTCTCTCTCTCTCTCTCTCTCTCTCTTCCTTTTTGTTTGCAACAGCTTGGTTTCCTTAATGAAGTTCTTAATTTCCTCGCGGCCTTCGCCCCCATCCCAAAAAAAAAAATGGGTTCGAGCAGCGAAAACTTTAGAGAGAGAGAGAGGATGAAGAAATTCCCATTTATGCAAATAGAAGACTTTTTGAGAGGAAAAACCATAATATAAAGTGGTACTTGATCGCCTTAGATTTGAAATGTACAAGGGTGGTTCCATCTTCCATGTGTGGCACAATAGATTTCACCACTTTTTTAAGTTGAGGTGATGTGGTAGCGGAATAAATCTTTCATCTTTTCATGTTATGCCTAAATTTTCCTTTTAAAAGCACTAATCAATCATAGCTTTTAAAGTTTCATGTAAAGAATAATCAGGCAAACATTAATTGGTGACACACCTTTTTTTTTTTTTGGTCTCTTCAACAATGATGCTAAAGTGAATTGCACAGTGAACTAGTTTTGTGATCTCCAATTAAGCAAATTGCATAATGAACTCGATCGATCTAGTGGCCATTTCCTCTTTTAGGGTTTGCGTAGTAAGGAGCTCACAATTATGGTAGCACAAGTTTAGGGAAATCATCAACCGGAGCTCGCCCAATTTGAAGGGATTTGGGATATATTTGGGATCGATTGATGTTTTAGATTTGAGACCCTTTGCTAGCATTGTTTGTATAAGTTTGATTTCTGTCCTATCATCTTATGTTCTTAATAGTGTACCCAAAAAAAATGCTTTAAGGAAATCTAACGGTGAAATAACAATGACGAATCCAAATAAGGCATATTCTTGGTTTTTTTTTTTAAGTTTCATAATTATAAACAGGCTAGGTAGTTGTACAATAATTGAGAACTTCTTATCTTTTTGGTAAAATAATTGTAAGTCTAACTTGGACAAAGTTATTTCTATGTTGAATTTTTCTCATAACAAACATAAAAAAATTATTCCTTTGTTTTTTTTTTCTCCCAATTTTGCGTCAAGTGATAGAAAAACTAGAGTATCACAAACCTAGTCATTTTAAAAATCAAGTCAAGATTTGAATCATCAACCACCTCGATCCTGTGTAGGGAAGAATACTATACATTCGTTAAGTAATTACCATGAGCGGGAAATTTCTGGGTCAATTGTCACAATCAAATCCTGAAATCCATGTCCTTTATATAAAGACAAGCTTCGAGTATCCGCAAATTAAATCAACTTTGGATCTTTTTTCTGGGGTGAAAAGGACCCAAAAAAATGAGGCCGTACCAAGAAAGAATGGTTGGGAGAGATTAAAGGGTCGACTATGGTTGTTTTGTAGGGTATAAAAATGATTATTAGGGTGGGTGTGTCCTATTTAACCAAGATGTCACTGTTACATTACTCTTTCATTTGGGTCTTTTTCTTTCACCTTTGGGTACTTTTTTTTTTTTGGGCTTTTGGCTTTTGGGGGGGGGGGGGGGCTATTAGTTTTGGGTTGGTGTTTTCCTTAGAGGGGGAGAAAGCACAGGCTGTAAAGAACCATCATTTGCTTCACCAACCAATGCATTATTTCATGCTCTCCAACTGTAATTAAGTGTGTTTTGTATATTTCTGCATTTCAAAGGTTAAAGCCATCAAAGCCTATTTTTCCCCACTTCTGATCATTTGTTAGGAAAGTAATTACTTATGTCACTATAATTTCTCCTTTTCTTTCTTCAGTTGGATTTTTGGAATATGAATGTGCCATTCCCACTTGAACTAATAGTCTTAATTAACGCGCTCTAGAAGTGTGGAATAATTCTTGTCTACTCACCCTTCATGAATTAAGACTTTCTTCTAATTTCCATTCATATTTGGCTAACTTGTTCGAGCTAGTCAATGCAATTAAAAAAACATCATATGGGTACGAAAACATAATTGTATGACATGTGTCCATAATCATATAAATGCATGGACACCGACACGTAAATCTGCAAAGACAATTTATTTTTTTTCAATAATCTACCAAGACCGTTAGTTCTCGTTTAAAATACCTAGTAGGAGCACATGTTACACATGTATTTTTAATCAGTAAATAACTAATTTCAGTTTAATATTTTTTTATAAAAAAATATTAATATATTTATCATGAAAATGAACTTTAAGGGCCTGTTTACTTCATGAAAATTTTCACAACTTTCATTTTCATTTTCAGTGAAAATGAAAAATAAACCAGAAAACATGTTTACTTCTGAAAAATGAAAATCATTTTTATGAAAATGAATCTAAATTTTCACAAAAAATTAAAATGAAAAAAAGACGTTTTGAATTTTTTTAAAAACGAAAACACGGGATTTGGGAATTGAAAAAAAAATGTTTGTGGTGAAATATATATATATATATATATATAACGATCTCGTAATATTTATCCAGGTGATGTTTGGTATATATATATATATATATATAACGATCTCGTAATATTTATCCAGGTGATGTTTGGTATATATATATATATATATATAACGATCTCGTAATATTTATCCAGGTGATGTTTGGAAAATTGCAAACATATATATATATATATATATATATATATATATGTGTGTGTGTGTGTGTGTGTGTG
>JAESVK010000475.1:1266097-1289823 GCA_017140935.1 Hamamelis virginiana | reverse complement strand
ATCTCGTAATATTTATCCAGGTGATGTTTGGAAAATTGCAAACATATATATATATATATATATGTGTGTGTGTGTGTGTGTGTGTGTGTGTGATTACAAAGATCTATATTAATGAAGAGGAGAGCATTTATATACAATATAAATGTAATTACAAAGATCTATTTTACAAAGATCGTACTATATATACAATATTACGAGATCTATGTGACTACACCTCTTTCCAAACATCGCATATATATATATATATATATAATATGATTGTGTTGAAATAAGTGGAGAGCATTTTCACTATTTTTAGTTTTTAAAAACAGTTTTTATTTTTGCAAAGTAAACGCATTCTCTAAATTTTGAAAATAGAAAATGAAAACCATTTTTTAAAAATTTTCATAGAAAATGAAAATTTTGAAAATTTTCATGAAGTAAACAGGCCCTAAATTTTTCTTTGTTTTTTATTTTATTTTATTTGTGCTTAAAGTGAGAGAACTTCATTAAAAGTAAAACAAAAATAGCAAGAGATTTTTTTTTTTTGGATAATTAGAAAAATAGCAAGAGATTAACATGAGAGAAACTTTAAAAATTAAATAATTAAAAGAAATTTGAAGTAGGGATAAAAACTCCCAAAACTTAAACTAATGTAGCATTATTTTGTTAATTTTAATTAATAAAATTGATGTCAGAGGCCACCTTCTAAACCTTTGGGCGCGCTTGTGTGAGAATTTTGAAAATTGAATTAAGCTAGGTCAACTCTCTTACTACTATATGGATTTTCTAATAAACTATAGCTTACAGTTAGCTTTAAAAAAATTGTGTTTATATTTTATTTTCTATACAACGCAAAACATATTCACAAAAAAAAAAAAAAAAGATTGTATTTACCAAATAGAACCTAAATAAAATCGGCCATACCTAACTTCCACTGGCCAAATTTTCATATTTGTCAAACAATCCCTTTGATTTGAGTGAGTGTTCCATAGTCATTATGGGGTTCACTCCATGGTTTAAAATTTGAGCATAAAGTGGTGCAACATCCAGCTAAATTCTTTTGAGAGGGGTACTATAATCTTTTACATAGGAGCCAACTGCATTAACTTTTCTTAGAATAACTTCTAAAGTTCAAAATTCTACTTGTTTTAAGGGATGTACTGATAATCATATTTTCAATTACTTGAGGGACTGATAGGATGGTTAGCAAAATTTTAATATCAGCAGTGATTGTGTCAAAAGCTGGAGCCAGTAATTGTGGCAAAAGCTAGAGGCCTTAACGTTTGCCACAATCATTGCTAATATGTAATTTTTTTTTTATATGTAAAGATATGTTTTGAACATAATTCTAAATATAAATGTGAAGTGATAATTATCCAAAAATAAATTCAGAAAAAGCTAACCCAAACAGCCCAGCCCTTATACAGTATGTAGTGTATTCTGAAAGAAAGGTACCACTGGGTTCAAGTTTTCAACTAGGCAATGTGGGCCAATTGACTGTTCGTCCAATGAGAATTTGTGATAGGGCTAAGCTGCTTCTACAGTTTATGCCTGGATTTTGTCCCAAAATTTTGGAAATACAGATCTCTGCTGCTCTCTATGTTTCCTCTTCCTGGCTTCCTACTTGTAATGGGTCCACATGAACTAATAGAAATTAACTCACAGATCCAGACCCATATAGTATTTGCATAGGAGCCAAAAGCCCACTTAGCATTGCAATGGGCTTCATACCCAATAGACCAATGTTCCTTCTTTTCTTTTCTTTTCTTTTTTTTTTTCCATTTTTTTTTTTTTTTATCTGCCAGAAGATATATATCTCTTATACATCTCTTATTCCATAAAGAAGAAGAATCACGAAGCCAAAACTCATGTTCATACAAACCAATGTTCATTAATTAATGGAAAAATGAAATTTTAGTACCTTCTTGGGGTAAATTCCAATGTGGTCCCCAAACTTTACTTTTCCTCAATTTAGTCCAAATTTTTTAATAGTTATATCAATACAAGACATTAACTAACGGAATTAACATTCCATCTGTTAAAATTTACGACTACTAACTGAGTTGCTGATAGAATTAAGATTATTAACTGACAGCCCAATCAAACACTAAATAGATAAAAGAATTTGGAAATCTCAAGAACCTGGCATAAAGATCTAAACTCGGGACTTTTGGATAATTTTTTCATAAAATAAAAACTACTTAAAGAATAGTTCAAAAAACATATGATTTCAATATACATTATATAGAACCCAGGTGGCCCAAAATCTGTGCATAAACCCAGCCAAAAAATACAAAAAAGGTGCCGGCCCCCTGGTCCTGATTCAGCAACAGCTTATGGTACCTAGTGTATAAATTAAATCAACCAAGTATAACTCATCTGCTGTCTTGTTCAATCCTTACAAAGTATACACTTCCTCCACTTAGGGCTCATGAATAATCTCTCTCTCTCTCTTTCTCTCTCTCTCTCCAAGGTCTCCACACTAGAAGACACCCACACTAGAAGGAAGAAGATAAAAAGTGCAGAGAGTCGAAACTGAGACCTTCGCTTCATAAGGTATCTCAGCCAAAAAACCCAACCCTATTGTGCTCAAAATTGATTATTAAATTCAAGGCTATATTTCCTTGAAAAAATAGATTATCTATAGTTGAAACTCACAGAAAATTATTTTGGTTCTCAATAATGATTTGAGAGACGAATCATATTCAATATTTATAAGGTTACAAATACAAGAGATCAGCTGTACAATTGAATTTAAAGTTAAATGGATCATATACACATGATGAGTGGTTTAAGATGTCGAGACAGTGAGTTTGATAAAGTGATCAGCATTGAGAAATTCATGACTTTAGAGTAAGCTATGAAGCTCATAAAATGGAGTGGGATCAGGACGGGCAGCAATGGTAGTGACAAGTTCTTTAAACTCATAATGCAGGCCTTTGAAAACATGTAGATTAAAATCAGTGAGAGAGAGAGAGAGAGAGAGGAAGACCGGCAACGGCAAGTTCATCAGCTAGGGATTTTGATTGTTGAAGGTAAGCAAAAACATTTTTGTCACCCTATTTAAGATCCTGCATATTCATGTGAAGTTGGAAAATCCGAGTATTAGAGGGAGAGGCGAAAGAACTAACAAGGGTGGAATAAATTTGATGAGAGATTCAACACCAACAACGTACACGAGGGAAGATTTCTTCAGAAAGGGAAGCAATGAGAAGGCTCATGATGAGTTGATCTTGGCAAATCCAGGTAGAATGAGTAGGATTAGAAGGTACCATAAAATTCAATATGAGGTGGGGGACAGGGAAGGGTGCCATCAATATAACCCATAAGATTTTAGCCTCGAAGAAATGGGAGTAGTTGAGTGTTCCAATGAACGAAATTTTTAGAAGTAAGTTTAATGGATACGAAATGGTGAGCATTGGTTAAAGGAATAGGAGGAGCAGGGAAGAGAAGATGGAAAAGTCATGAGAGAGGAAGAGGGAGTGGTGGAGGCTGCAGCCATGGCAAAAAAGAGGGAAAAAAATGTGTGGCTTTAATACCAATTAAAGTGAAACTCACAGACAATTATTTTGGCTCTCAATAATGATTTGAGGGAGATATCATATTCAATCTATACTATATATAAAAGTGGGAATATTGGAAAAACTTTTGATTGACCAAAATATCCCTATATAATTGTAAAAGTACATAAATAGATATTGTCTCTTAAAATTCCACCCCACAATAAATAGGTTTTCTAATTAAATTAAAATTACCTAGGATATGAATTTATTGTTAAGTCTAACTCTAATTTTCAAACCTAGTGTCACTAAATTTCATCAATAAAATTTTGTTATATGAAAGTCTACTAAATAGAGTTAAAATATTTTTAATCAAATTAAATTTCTTTCAAATGTTAATTCATTTGTAGATAAAACATGATTTTTCAAACAATTAATTACTATAAAAAAAATCAAATGAATTACTCTCTATTATTTTATTATTACGAATAGAAAAATAAATGTAGTTTTGCTAATATTTTTAGTACTCATTTTTTTTAAAAAAAAAAATTATAATATAAAATTTTTATAATTTATGAAGTTCCAATGTATTGTTTTAATACCATTTGTATACAATTTAGATCTTGCAAGCTTTTTTAATGATAAATTCAACAACCTTAAATATTTCATTTTAATTACATTGTTCAAATTATATTTGATTTTTTAGAAATATTTTTTTTCATGCAATAATTTGTACGTGCAACGCACGTGGTGTATTTCTAGTATTTATAAGGTTACAAATACAAGAGATAAGCTGTACAATTAAATTTAAATTTGAATGGATCATATACACATGATGAGTGGTTTAACATCTATTTCTTAATTGTCTTCACAAATTTCGCTCTTGAAGCTGCTACCTTCATCGATCTTTTCCCTCTTCTTGCTAGTCCTCTCATCCTCCATGGCTCCCTCAAGACCATAATTGACATGCAAGATACAAAGGAAAAGAAAGGCACCTGCCTTCTGCATATATTTCTAATTTCTAGTTCCTAGTATGTATTTAAATCATGGGAGACCCATATATATATGTATGTGTGTGTGTGTGTGTCTTAATTTTAAGAGAAATACAAAGTTCGAGAAATACAAAGTTTACATAATATAACTTTGGGTCATATTTTATCCAACTTGTTGTGCCTCAAGGGCCAGAGGTGAATACCAAACAATCACACACGTACAAGAGAGAGATACAAGATTTATGTGATTCGGCAATTGCCTACGTCGACGGGTTGCTGCAATTTTACTATATGAAGAAAATACAAATGACAAATGGAGGAGGAGAAAACACCTCTCTCTCTCTCTCTCTCTCTCTCTCTCTCTCTGCTGCACCCTATTTCTTGACACACATCACATGCTCTATTTATAGCTGGGATGGAGGAGACAAGCCATCTACAGGCAGCCAACAATCCACCTACATCAGTCACCCTACCAAGATAGCTCGACTAAAAATCTTTAGTCCCAAATTTTCGGCAACTTTGTCTTCAGCCTTCCTTTGACTTTAGTGCCAATCTTTGTCTCCAACCTCAACACAACTCTCTCTCTCACACACACACACAAATCTTCAGCCCCAAATTTTCAGCAACTTTCTCTCTCGCCTTCCTTTGACTTTGGTGCCAATCTTTGTCTCCACACACACACACATATATGTTTCATTTGACTTTGGTGTCAATCTTTGTCTCCACACATGCACACGCGCGCGCCCCCGCGAGCGCGCGTACACACACACACACATATATATATATGTTTCCTTTAACTTTGGTGCCAATCTTTGTCTCCACAAGCACACATATATATATATTATGTTAGCTAGAATTTTTGCTAGATTTTTGTTATTTTTATTTTTGATTTGATTTATTGATATTCATATATTTGACCCTTAGAATTAATATGGAGGTTTTTTTTTTTTTTTGGGGTAACTCTTCATCCATTATATCATTTAATTGGTGTTTTGTTATTTATTTTTATGGGTCAAACCAACTTTTTCTATGCTTCCTAACTAAGGATGTAAATGGGATGGGTTAAAAGGGTAACCCGCCTATCCCGCCCCTATTGGGAAGGGTTTGGGAAATAGATTTGAAAACCCTATAAGATTTGAGAAAAAAAATTAAAAAACCTATAGGGTTTGGGACGGGAATGGAATATGGCTTCTCCAACCCGTCTCGCCCCGAATATCTATGTATATATAATTATACTAAAATATTTTCCATTTATTCATAATATTTAACGTTTTAAAATTTTTATCATTTCTATTTTTTTCTATTCTTTTCACCAACTTAATGTGTATAAATATATATTTTAACTACAAAAAACTATAATTCAAGATAGAAATCAAAATTTGTTGAGATTATGGTTAGGGTTCATTCCAAAATAAAATAAAATTGAAGTTTAAAAAATATTTTAATTATTTTATCAAACCCGATGGGAAAACCCGTCCCACATAATTATTGTCCCGTCTAGTCCCGTTTTAAACTAGAATTGGGACGGGTTTGGGAAATGATTTTTATTCACGGGACGGGATTGGGAAAGCAAAAACCCGTCCCGCCCCATTGACATCCCTATTCCTAACAAGAGATCTTCTCAGGCATATATTCAAATGATTATGTGATCCTCGCCACAATGCAGCATCTCAAAAAAACAAAAATGTCCAACAGAAGCCAAATATTCTCCTTGAGACTTCAGAAGCTACAAGCTAGAAGGGCCAGATGGTTAATTAATTCAATTATTTACCACATTAGTTGCTATTAATTAATTCCAATGCTCTCAGTTCTAGCATACTTCAATTAGTTGCATGGAAATAACCAAAACTCATGAATCAGAGGTTTCGAGTTCGAGTCTCTGCTTCCTCGGACCTCAATTATTGGATGCCTGGACTTGTGGATAGATTGTGCATAGTAGAGAAATTAATTTAGGTCGTTTCTCTCTTCAATACCTCAATCATGTAGATCTGTAATCTATAAAAGATTTTCTCATTGTTATTTTTATAGGAAAATACTTGCCTCCTCATTGACGAGGAGGAAGTCCTCCTTACTTTTATTTCAAATGTGTTCGGTTTCTAAATAATCAAAGAAGAATTTATCTTATGCATACATTCCCATATTTATATAAATATCTTGTTCGCGCGTGTGCATGTGTCATTAATAAGGGAGATCCATCTTGATCAATGAGAGAAAATGTTTACTATTAATGATATCTTTCCAGCTGACTAATTTCTTCTGTCGATTATCAAATCCTAGAGAAATTAGAGAAAATGTTGACTATTAATGATATCTTTCCAGCTGCTATTGATAGTTGATGGGTTACTTTTTGTTAGAGCTTATCTGTGATTACTTTATTATTATTATTATTATTTGTTAATAAGGTATTTTTGAATATGTTTGATTTAACTATTTATCAAATAGGATAGGTTAATAATTCCCAGCATACTATTTGGAGTAAGCCTACAATATACTTTGTATAAGTTAATATTTGAAAAACAAAAATGATTGGGGTAAAATGCATTTACCTCCCCTAAGGTTTGACGTAATTGCAGGAACCTCCTCTAAGTTTTAAAAAATTCCAATGACCCTCCTGAAGTTTATGTTTATGTACAAATACCTCATTTTCGTTATATTTTCCGTCAAAAATTAACGAAAATTGCTGACATCAACCAATAAATTTATAAAAATGCCAAATTTGCTCTTATTGTTATCGGCAATTACCTCCCCTGAGGTTTGACATAATTACAGGGACCTCCCTTAGGATTCAAAAAATGCCAACAATCCCCTAAGATTTATGTTTATGTTTATAACACCTCCCTTATGGAAGCTACTAACATCATTCTGTATTTTTTTTTTTTAAATGCCTATTATGTACTAACTGCTGTTGGATGTGTGAAAACATGAAATTGACCTCAAATTTAATTAAATTAATAATTTTGACCACCAGCATATAAATGGTGTAAAAGTCTAATACTAACCTCATTAAAGTAAGGAAAAGACACGTACTTAAAATAGACTCCCTTATATATGAAGAGCATGAAATTCATAAAAAGTTAATCTAACTCAACGATCAATTTTTCAAAATTTATTCTACAATTGGCTCTTTAGAGGTCATTTTTCATAAATTTATCTAAAATTATTGTATTTCCAATGAAAATGTAATGTAAACACCGATCCAATTGTGACTTTTTATGAAGTTACAAAAATAAAATTTCTTCTATGTAAATCATAATTGGCAATAAAATAAAATAAAATATTCAAACTTTGGAGATCGGCAATTTTTTTGTTTCAAAGCCAAATTGAGTTATTAGATCAAATTATTATGGAAAGCTCATACATTCGACTTTGACACCCGTAGAATGGTGTATTTCCTTCAAAATCTTAAAAAAAAAAATAAGCTCAAAAATATCCAGTTCAACAGATTTCTGTAACATTTCTAAAACAAAAATGTTACAAGCCTTTAAAGTTGAGGAAAAAAAATCACATTCTTCTACATAGAACTGTCTTAGAAAATTTTGATTTTTCCCCCAAAAATTGAAGGCCTATAACTTATTCATATCAAATCTAAATAGAGTGATTCAAGTTGTAATCGAAAGTATGTCATTAGAACTTTCTATAGCAACTTGAATTACTCAAATCAGAGTTCATATGTGGGAGATATGATAATTCAAAGTAGGATAATTCATGTGTGGGAGATATGATAATTCAAAGTAAGCTTGTTTAACAGGGGAGATCTTTGTAATTTTGCCAAACCTTAGGGAAGGTTGATGCAATTTACATTTGCAAAGAAATGATGGTATTTTAGTCATATTTTACATACCTATTGACAGAAAATGTAACAGAAGTGAGATATTTGCAAATAAATGTAAATCTCAGGAGAGTCGTTAGAATTTTTTAAACCTTAGAGGAGATCTCTGTAATTACGCCAAACCTGAAGAGAGTTCAATGCATTTTACCCAAAAGATTGAATTAGGGAACCTTTTTGTTATGTATTGAAGTTATAATATTTGAATTTTTCTTACATTTCAAGGATGAGTCTCGAATATCAAAGGAATTGAAGATTTATCTTATAAAATGGGATGCAAGGGAGGTATCAGAAACGGGAAAAAAAAAAAGTTGCTTAAAAAAATAAAGAAAATATTATCCAAAAGTCATTGAATTTGGAGCACTATACCAATTACCATGAAGTCCAATTTTATACCATGAGGTCCACAAAATTTTTAAATTTCTTTGTATTTTTGTTATGTTAAAAAGATTCTTAAACTTGGTGATATAAAAACTTACGTGAAGGACTTATGGGTATGTCACCCTTAAAAAGTAAAAATAAAAAATCCATTCACTCACTTCTATTCCTGGCATACTGCCCATAAGTAAAGCTCTATAAAACACCATCAAATTTAGCGAAAACCTATTAGGCCAGTTTGTGTTTTTTTTTTTTTTTTTAATTACTTTTGGAATACTAGCTTTTCGCATATTTAGTTAGAGTATTGTTCAAATTTTAAATTTATATATCAAATTTCTATATTAGAAGTAATTGTGGTACGTTGAACCGTACCATATATCTTAACTTTTACTTTACTAACTTATAATGTGAATATTTTGATATCCATTTCTCACTTTGTTTAGAAATGATCATCACCCTATCATTTAGGTCAAGTGAAATTTTGAATTATAAAAATATATAATACAATCCCTAAACTTTCGCTTTTCTATATCCCTCTACTTATATTCAAGCATGAAGAATTATGAGAAGGTAAAATGTTCTTATATAACTTAGTATTAGCTCATCCTTTCTAGAAGCCATACGATAGGTATTTTAAAAAACTGACAATTGGATTTGATAATTTTTTTATGAATGTCATGTCTACAAAAAATTACAGTGATCTGACTATCGGTTTTTGAAATACATTCCCTGAAATTCTTTAAGAGTATTTACCTTTAGATGCAGTCATAATTGTTTAAATATCTGTATTTTTAATTGTTTAAATGTCTGTATTTTTAAAACCGACTGTTGGATCACTGTGGTTTTTGACAGACAAGACATACATCTAAAGATTATCTAATTCAGCAACCAATTTTTCAAAATACTTATCCCAATAAAAATGGACCGATTGTAAGAAGGCTTATACAGGATCCGAACAGTAGACATGAATATGTTGGAGCAACAAATTGCTTACCTCCATCTGTTGACCTCCTTTGTCACTACTCAGTAGACACACTCGTCACGTGTTTGCATGATTAGCGGCTTAGCGCATTCGCTCGGTCGTGTACGTATTAACGAACCCCTCATTCCGGATGCGTCATCTCCGTTCTGCACACGGCATGCGGGGCAAGTAAAATATACATTAATTGCATAGGGCCGGTTTTTCTTAGTTCTTGTTTTTAAATTATTTTTATATAACTAATATTTTTATGTAATTTTTTAAAGTTATTATGTTCATACATGTTTTTAGATAATAAAATTTTTATGGTAGAAATAATTATAAAAAAAAAAAAGATGGAGCCTCCTAATCTTTGCCCCAATCACTTTTAGTATAAAAATTTTGTTATTCATCTTGTTATCTATCCCTCCTCTTTTTGAAAGTGATTTTCACCCCCACCTCTTAATTTAAGTGGAATTTTAAATTCCAAAAAAAGTTAATGCAAACAGTCTCTTATTGTCAATGATAAAATTGAATTTTGAAAAATCATCATTGAATTAGATAGTCTTTTTATTCATGTCGTGTATATTAAAACTTACAATGATACAATAGTTGGTTTCTTAAGATCCAATCATAAAAATTTGTTAACATTTTGAAAAACAAAAAAGTCACAGTTTTTTATAATGACTTTTTTTATAAACCAATCGGACGTTGGATGGATTTTTGATGTGCATGAGATGCATAAGATAGGTTCAAAATTGACTGTTTTGAAAATAAGCAATATACATACAGTCACAATCATGCACATGGCAGATGCCTTTTAACTAATTATTAAATATGCATTGAAAAACTGACGGTTAGATTAGATACTCTTTTTATGGATGTCATGTATGAAAAATCACAAATGATTTAATGTTAGCATCTCAAAACACAGACCATAAAAACAGTGACCACTAAAAAATTTTGAAGTTTTTTTTCAGTGACATTTTTAGAAATCGACTGTTGGATCATTATAATTTTTTTACATATATAATATGCATAAGAATAGCATGCATATGCTGATATAATCATATATATAATAATAATAATAATATAGTTAGTTATAATTGACTTTACTAAAATCAGCTACGAAATTTAAGATATTGGATTTCTTTTCACTTGATGCATGATTCAATATGAAAAGAAATCCAACAGCTTGGATTTCTTAGTTGATTTTAGTTTAAGTAAGCTTTAGCTATATAGAGTAATAATTTAGTCAGTTATAGCTGACTTTTATAAAATTAGCTAAGAAATTAAAGACATTGGATTTCTTTTCACTTAGAGCATGATTCAATATAAAAAGAAATCCAAGAACTTGAATTTCTTAGTTGATTTTAGTTTAGGTCAACTTTAGCTGACTAGATTATTTCAATATATATATATATATATATAATCCTCTTTTAATGAGGACATAGTGAAATAGAATATGTAGGAATATCATTTGTAAATCGTTAGATAGAGAAAAAAATATAGATTTTGTGAAATTGTGCAACATTAAATACCAATACATAAATTATTTAAGAACATGCTTATTAGAAAAATTGTGGGCTATATTTTTTGAAAAACTAATAATTGGATTAGATACTATATTTATGCATGTCATACATGTAAAAAATCTTATTGATCTTACAATCAATTTCTCAAAAATGTTACTGAAAAAAACAATAATAATTTCAACAGTTACAGTTTTCAGTCTGTATTTTGAGATCATAACATTCAATCATTGTAATTTGGCATGCAAGATAATCATAATTATTGATTTTTTAAATTTTATTTTGTATGATTAATTAAAAATAATATACTGGCCTTAATGAAAAGTCAGCATATGTGCAGTCGATGAGGACTTTATAATTTGAACACTATCCTACTTTTATAACTCTATTTGTCTCTCCAATGAAAGTTTTTAAAATGTCTAGTATGTATAGAGCTGGTATTATTAACAATTAAACAGATAGCAACAGCAACGAGCAACGAGTGCTATATTTGGTCGGCTCCTACTAAATTTAGCTGAGCCATTAATCCCTCTCGATTACTTCCCTAATCTCCGGATCAGAGAGAAAGAGACTGATATGAGTCACTGATGATACATACATACATCGAAACACATACACAGATCTCTTCCAACAGCCACAAGCACCAATCTTCATTTCTATGTCTCGACCACCGAATCGCGAGTTCCAAGAATGGTGGAACAAGCAAAGAGAGAAGAATCAGAGCCACAACCACGACCACGACCTTCTTCTCCACAAATCTGAAAACCCTAGCTTCTTGACCGTCGAGATCCGTAGCCCTACCGCCGACGATCGGATCATCGTCGACAAGGAACGCACTCGGAGCGCCCGCCAGCTCTCCTGGGTTTGTCTATTGAGATTTCAACAGCTCGCTAATACATTGGCGTATGTAACTAATGGTTTCGTTACTTTAATTCGAACCGCCAATCGCCGGATCGCAAGTTCGCGATCAAAATCTGCGCAATCGGAGTCGCGGCTTTACCGTGTAATCAAAGTGTTTTTGTTTGTTGTTCTACTTTTGTTGTGCTTTGAGCTTCTGGCTTACTTCAAAGGATGGCATTTCAGTCCGCCGTCGGTTGGGTCCGCTGAGGTGTTAGGTTTTGTGGAGCTTGTTTACGCGAATTGGCTTGAAATTAGGGCGAATTATCTGGCGCCACCGTTGCAGGGTTTGGCGAATGTGTGCATTGTTTTGTTCTTGATACAGTCGGTGGATCGGATAATTTTGGTGCTCGGATGTCTTTGGATCAAGTTTCGGGGAATTAAGCCCGTTGCGGGGATGGAGTTCTCGGCAGATTTGGAAAATGAGAATGTGCAGGATTATCCGATGGTATTGCTGCAGATCCCGATGTGCAATGAGAGGGAGGTAAGAAGATGTAGGTTTCGAATCCCTTTAACGCAACATTTTTAGTTGATTTATGTGTACATTAGCTGAAATTTAAGTGAATTCTGATTCAAACGTGAAGCTTAGTTTGATTTAGTTTGTTCTTGATTCTAAACGTGGATTTTGTACTACAATATGTAGTAGTTGTTGTGCTATGATAAGCTTGTTATTGATAGCGCCCGGTTGTGCCTCCCACAGAATGGTGATGGATTTTTCAGTTGTAAACAACTAGAACTACTGCGCTGCTCCTTTTATCAAGTTAGCTTTTCTTTGAGATTAGGATAGGTTATTTGGGTAAAATCGTTAACTTACTGTGACACGAAATTTTTTCTTCTGCTATGTGAATTTGCTTCTGTGTCTGTCATTTATGGAGGTTGATTTATTTGGTTCAATAAGAGTATTATTACTGTAATTTTGTTTGCCAGTCTTAATGCTAATTTTTCTGGTGGCTTTTGTAGAAAGCTTAAGAGGAGGTTTTGTATATCTTCTGAAGATGACTTAATTTTTAATTTTTTAATTTTTTTGTATGAGCATTGGTTTGAATGTTTAATCTTATGCAGCATATCTACAACTTTTGAATGGACTCTTATGTGATGTTGAATATCGAAGAAACCATTAATTTTGAAGTACAAGGTGTTTTTTTGGTTTGACAAAGATTCCTTGTTGTTCTGTTAATTGTTATCTTAACTTCAGCCAAAGCATATCTAGTTGAAGGCTGTTGGATTGCGAAGTAGTCTGCGTTAAATTTTTTTTTTTTTAATGCCAATTTCTCTCCTCAATGAGACTGAAGCTCTGGAATCTTCATTAGTTGTTTGTTTTCAATAAGCTAAAACCTCCACAATTTAAGTCTTGTGGCAGGTGATGTAATTGAAGTGTGGGCATGTGGATGAGATGCATGTCTTCTCTCTTATTTACTTTTCTTTCTTTCCTTATAGAGAGGAAGAGGTATGGGATGAAGGGAGAGTGAAGAATATAATCTTGTTCTCTGGGAGGGAGTTTAGTTTATTTTATATGGTTTTGGTTATCTATAAATGACAACCTAAAATGCTATTTGTACTTGGCTCATGCACTCAATTTCCTCTGCATACATAATATTATACATCTGTTTCTTTGAATGAACAAATATTTCCTCGGTGAGTTAACATACCCTGCTATAATTGCTCATCGGAGTTGTATTATGTGGGGAGGTTGATGATGGCTTCAAGCCTCCAAGACACGAGATGCTGGAGTTGACACAAGAAGATAGGTTGAAAAAATTGTTGGCAAGTAAAGCTGATGTGATGATTCTGCCTCAAGCTGCAGTATATATCAGAGAAAATTCCTCACAATGGATCAAATGGAAAAAAAATTCTGATTCTTTAAGTATCAAAGCTGTTGAAGAGTGCATTTCACACATCTTTTTCATCCGGAAATATATATTTTCATCTCTGAATTGATTATGCGGAACTAATGTATAGTAAGGGATAAAATTCAAAGGTAGATTGCTTAGTCACATTTATTAGAGAGGCATGTGGTAAAATGTATTATAATGCTACTTGAGTGCCAAGATTTAGGCCCAATTTTTCCATTGGTGTGTTGATTGTTGTGGGCCCTGTAAAAGAGAACAAGGATAGAGTTAATCCAATTATGGATAAAATTCAATGGTGGATTACTTTGGCACATTTATTAGTGAGGCGTATAGTAAAATGTATTATCATGCTACTTGACTGCCAAGATGACTGCTGGTTTGGGCCCTATTTTTCTATTGGTGTTATTGGTGTGTTGATTGTTGTGGGAAATAACTACTACTTGTAAAAGAGAGCAAGGATAGAGTCAGTCCTGAATCTTTTGATCACTTATTGGCTTATTCGGGAAAAATATAAGAAGGAGTTGCCCTATGGATTCCTCAAAAAGGATATAGAAGATAAACTGCCAATAATGTAGTTTGACAATCCCAGTAAGAGCAATGTTTTCTTCCTGAGGAACCTAAGTTAGCTTACTGAGCATGTATACTGAGTTGATGAACTGTTGGCCAAAAGATGGATTGTACCTTTTCATGGTCAAAACAAAATTAGGATATTATTGTGAATATATGTTGGTTCACACATACTCTGCGGAAGGGTTAGAACTTTGGAAAATCACAGATGATTGTTTGTATTTAATTTGTTATACTGAGGGATGTGGGGTGGGTTCAGCATGTGATTGGATAAACCCTAAACCATCCTGTTTCAACAGGGTTTGGTGTCTTGGGTTGTTTTTCCGGTGTTTTCCCCATTAACAAAAGAAACATTGAAAAATCGTTTATTTTAATTTGTTGAATTCTGATGGTTTTTGAAAAGATTATTGTTGATCAGTTAGCATTCTACAACATTATGATGCTATTTTGATGGAAATTTCAAAGTTTTGGTAGAATTTATGATAAACAATTTAGAGCTGACATTGCTTTAGCAAGAATTTTGACAATTTTCCTTTCGCTATCTCTCTAAATGTATTTATATGCATGTATGTATATGTTGCATACATATACATCAAGTAAGGACCGGTCCTTAACCTTAATTTAAGGTCCACTTACCATTAGGATAGGTATTTTGAAAAACCGATCATTGGATTAGATAATCTTCTTATGTATATCATGTCTGCCAAAAATCACAGTGATCTAATGGTTAGTTTTCAAAATACAGACTGTTAAACAATTGTTACAGCATCCAACGGTAAATACTGTTAGAGTGTTGCATGGACTGTATCATGAAAACCATTGGTCGGATCACTGTGATTTTTGGCAGACATGACATATTTAAGAAGATTATCTAATCCAACGGCCAATTTTTCAAAATACCTATCTTGTGTGAGAAAATGGTTATTGGACCTTAAATTCATTTAAGGACCAGTCCATTTATCATTTCTGTACACACACACACACACACACACACACATATATATTATTGTTTCCAGCTTCCTCTGTATGTTCCCTGTGGGTGTGTGCGTGTGAGTTCCAAGCTGTATTTTTATCACTGAACCTTCCCTACTTCTGCATAAGTGTATTCAGGTCAAGTTAGATTTCATCATTGGGATATATTTCTCCAATCAGTCTACACCTGTTCAAGTTCTTTATTGTATTTGTTTGCTGTTCTGATTTTTAATCGTTGACTTACTTTTCTATACTGATTTGTTTGTGGAGAATTAGTTTGATAGCAAGATTTTAAATATATGCTTTTGTTCTTTCTACTTTTATTCACTTGTTGGCTCAGGTTCAGAATCTCACAGTGGAGGTCTGGCTTGTGTATTGCTAACCATAGATATTATAGCTGGCATTGTGTTTTACAGTTGTATTTTTTTGGGGGATTGGGTACTCTTTTCTTTTTGTAATTTTTGGTTGGATTTTCCAATACGGCGGACTTCTGCATGTTTAGCACGATCGGTGGGAAGTATCCCATATTCGAACTAATGACTTCTTGACTTCGATGCCAGTTTTCACTCACAACTTCTCTAATGTGAGACGGTTATTGTCAATGATTAGCCTTTTGGACACTTCAAACCCCACTTGTCTATATACACCTTTTAGCACCAATTTGGATGCTTATAAATGTGCTCTGTATTTGCTTTGTAAAATATGGTGAAGCATGAGTGTATTATGCTTCCAGAGCATTTTCATTCTTCATATTAGATAATTTTTATGCATTATTGCTCAAGAATGCATATTTTGTTTGTATTATGCACCATTTATTTCTATTTGACTTTCAAATACATCTCTGTTATTGTTTTTATTGTTGTTTGCGTGCACGCAACAAAAGACAAGCACACCTACAAAAATGTATTTTATAAAGCATACATATTTGCACACAAACTTGAATATTTGTGTTCGCATGTTCGCTGACACCTCATATCCATGTTGAAGCTCGAAATTTGTATTCATTTTCATTCATCATAAGCATGCTTCCAACCAACCTTGTTCACAATCTAAAGTTTTCTTAATGCTTTATGTTAATTTTCTTCTACTTGGGGCCTAGCATGCATAACTAAGAGATTTGTGCATCCATGACTCTAGTATACAATACAACTGAACTTGAGGAAGCCTTATATCCCGATTACTTGGGGTTAATTCTATGATTTCCTTTTAGCAAGCTAGTTCTAGAGCTATATTTTCTATATAGAAAATGTCCATCATGTCTTTTTGCACTGGCTTGACCTAATTCTTTTTCACCTTCCTCTTGTCCTTGTGACCCGGAACAAACCTTTGGGAAGTGATTATATATATTTATATAGTCATGTTCTTCGTCGTGCTTGTGTCCTAAGAATTTGCTGTGTTGGGGTGTCCACATTGCATTGAGGCTGTGCCCCGTGTGCACGTATGTGCAAAATAATTTTGTATAATCTTTTTTTTTATAGAAATGATCCTGTCAGCATATGAAGTGCTTACTTTAGCTAAAGTAAGAATTAAGCATGAAGCTAATAGATAAATGTGGGATGCATATTTTGAAAAACCGACCGTTGGATTAGATACTATACTTATGCATGTCATGCATGCCAAAAATCATAATGATCCAACGGTTGGTTTTTTAGAAATGTTACCGAGAAAAACTGTGGCAGTTTTTAGCTGTCACAATTTTTCACCGCCTATATTTTTAGATTTTGACATTGGATCACTGTGATTTTTGGCATGCATGACATCCATAAGAAAAATATCTAATCCAATGGTCAATTTTCAAATTATGTATCCCACAGTTATCTATTAGCTTCTTGCTTACTTTAGCTAAAGTGGACGTATGTTGACTGGATTGGGACTGACTATTTTTTATTTTCTAATTTTTGTTTGGTGTCATGTATTGAAACATGTTTTGCAGTTTCACTTTATGTGGATTTGAATGTTTCTTGTTTCTTTTTTAATTTCTTTTTTTTTTTTTTAATTTTATTTTTATAATCAATTTCTAAAAAGTACTTTAATCTGGATGCCACACAGGTTTATCAACAATCTATTGCAGCAGTTTGTATCCAGGACTGGCCAAAGGAGAGAATGCTGGTACAAATTTTAGATGATTCTGATGATTTGGATGTTCAACACCTTATCAAGGCTGAAGTACAGAAATGGCAACAGAGGGGTGTGCGCATATTGTATAGACACCGTCTTATCCGAACAGGCTATAAGGCAGGGAATCTCAAATCTGCAATGAGCTGTGACTACATTAAGGATTATGAGTTTGTGGCAATCTTTGATGCGGATTTTCAACCAGGACCAGATTTCTTGAAGAAAACTATTCCTTATTTCAAGGTGACTTTATGTTTACCATATTTATTAAGATTTCTTATGGCTTCTGGGTTCTGCTATTGAAGTTTAGGCATCAAGAAACGTTATTTTATATTATCAGGTTGCATACATGCATGCATACATACATACATATGTTTTTCATGATGTGCACACTTTTCAGGAAGAACAGTCATGGATTTGCTTGTGATGTGAAGTTGTGGACAACACTGGTGTCATGTAATTATCAGTCTAAATTCTACTGTCCAGTATTAGGCAACATTTTATATTTATCAAATTGTCAGATTGGACTTTTGTTGAACACAACTTATACTGCATATTGTGCAAAATGAGCTAATTCTCAGATTGAAGTATCTGTGTGGATGGTTTAGAAAAAGTCAATGGTTCAAAGATGTGGTGCTTAGGTGTTTTACAATCCTGTTAAACAATGTTTAGAGTGTGGCCAATCCCATAGGCATGTCTTTAACAACCTCATGATCCAGATCCATGACCTTTTAGCCACATCTATTGCTTTTATGTCAAACATAATTGTTGACTTTGTTATCTGTAGCAGAAAACCCCTCTCTCTCTCTCTCTCTCTCTGCCCCCCGCAAAACCAAACAAGCAGCAGCAACTACCTCCTACCTTTGGAGAGTAAGCCCTCGCGTTTACTCCTAAATCAGTTTCTTAATCACATTGAGAATGTTATTATTACCTAATAACTGAGCGTTCAATGCTGTGACCTATCTCTGACTGCTTACTGCTACATGATTAGCTTGCCAATAAATGTGATCAATCTGACTTGTATCAAAGCATTTGAGGTCAGCCTCAAGGTATATGTGGGGTAAATGCCACCTTTAACACTGTTATTGTCTTATTGATTAGGGAGTAGTCTACTTCAACCTGGATATTCTTGCAACTGTGTCAAAGTGCTAATTTGACCCATTCCTCAAAGCCATGCATTCTGCTGTCACAATAGAAATGCACCCCAAGTTTTCCAAAGCAACCACATTTCGGTTCTAGTCTGAAAGGGTTTAATTGTAATCTAGAATAACAATACATATCTTATTGTTTAATTTCTTGGAAATTTGTGTAAAAGCTGCCAAAGCCATCCCCACACAGTGGTAAAAGCATTCAAACTGGATGGGGTGGGTCTGGAGTTCGATTCTAAATTGTTGTCCTAAAAAAATTCAAAAAATCATATGTGAAAATTCATATAACATGTCTCTGAATCTTGTTTTAGAAGGTTCTTTTAGTCATTGAGAGTGTTTCAAGTCTTCAACATATGAGCATGAATTGGAGGTTTAGGATTGAATTATGTGTGTAATGAGAATGAATAATTTGTACAAGTATACGCCAGTGATTTATGATTGAACTATGGGTGAAGCAAGAGAGGAATTTTGAATTTTTGAGTTTTTGATTCACTTAGAGTACCCAACCTTGAAAAATCCACCCTATCTTGGAAACTATAGGAATAATCTTAACTCTTAAGTGATAGATTCTGTTCGTAGGTATTATTTTCTTAACTAGTTTTTCAGTTTCTACTGGTTATGGTTTGTGCTGGTTTTCTTGAATCTTTTGGTATGACTACGTCTGAAAATTGGGTTGCTAACATTAATTTAGAATATTTGTCTTGATCAGGACCCAATAACTCATTTATAGTTGAAGCAAAAATATATGGACTCGACTATGATCTTGATTTAAGCTGATGTAATTCAAAACCTTTACTTTTTATTTTTTAAATAGTCTCCCAGTCGCCCTAGTTGTCTCTCTCTTGGAAATGTCTATAATGATGTCAATGTATTTAGTATGGCTTCTTTTTTTTTCCTTTTTCTTTTTTACTTTTATTTTCTGAAACCCATCAGGTTAAATATCTGTGGACCGTATTAAATGCTTTAGCTAAGTATAAAATCATCTGTGTACACATACACAAAGCATGCTTGATAGATTTTGTTTCCGTTTAAACTGCAGGTTGGGTCTAGTTTTCTTGATTTTATTCAAACCTAGGGTCCTTTGGGTGTTGTTGGGATGATCATAGATCAAAGGGAAAAGGAAAGTAGAACTTAAGTGATTGAATATCTTCTTTGGTCTCGACTTAAAATTTCCATTTTTTTCCACATTCTTGAAGGGAAATGATGATCTAGCATTGGTCCAAACAAGGTGGGCCTTCGTAAACAAGGATGAGAACTTGCTTACAAGATTGCAGAACATAAACTTATCCTTCCACTTTGAGGTTGAACAACAAGTCAATGGCGTATTCATCAACTTTTTCGGATTCAATGGAACTGCTGGTGTATGGAGAATCAAAGCCCTTGAGGAATGTGGTGGCTGGTTGGAACGGACAACTGTTGAGGACATGGATGTTGCTGTTCGTGCTCACCTCTGTGGATGGAAGTTCATTTATCTGAATGATGTAAAGGTTTGTGGTTTATTTACATTCTAGGAGTTTCTTTACCCACTTGATATTGGATAGTGAGTTGTACTAACTTTACTCATTTGCAGTGCCTTTGTGAACTCCCAGAGTCCTATGAGGCATACAAGAAACAGCAACACCGTTGGCATTCTGGTCCAATGCAATTGTTCCGCCTGTGTTTCTTTGACGTACTCCGTTCAAAGGTATGGAAGTTCTATTCGGTATTATTTTTTTCTTGCTAGATTTTGAATTCTGTCTATAAAATCTCCAGGAAGTAATAAGATTTTGTCAGTTGTTGAACAGTATTTTGATTTAAGGAAATGATTTGGTATAGTAAATTTTGGTCAATTCAAATGTAACTTCCACTCCATGAAACCAATTTCCATTTAGGGCCCGTTTTCATTAGTTTTTCTTAAAATCACTTTTGGAGCTCAAAATTACACTTGATTTAAGAGATGGAGTGATAATCACTTTTAGACAACTTGATGTGAGATAGGATGGTTGGCAAAATTTTCATACTAGAAGTGATTGAGGCAGAAGTTAGGAGGCCCCAACTTTTGCCACAATCACTTTTAATATATAAATTTTGATATATGAAGACATGGTTTGAATATAATTTTAAAGAAATATGTGAAGAGATAGTTCTCCAAAAGTGATTTTAGAAGGAGCTAACACAAACAGCCCCTTAGTGCTTTTCACAAACTTAATAGAAGTGAGAGAGGATATATGAAACACCCAAAAATGAAAAGTAGAGGACAGAGTAGAACTGGATGAAAAGAATGGACACTAGTACGATATGAAATTCCAGTCTGCAAGTGAGAACAGAGCTTAAGAAGATGTCTTTAGTGTAACTTTTACCTTTTCCTTTTGATGATCAAAAGAAAAAGAATTAACATGCAGTGGGAATGCATTTATAAATGTATCTATTTACATTTCATTTCTTCTTATTTGTGAGATTTTCACTTTTGCTGCTTAGTATAAGAAATATTTTTAGGAAGGGGTGACTTGTCCTTGCCCTTGGAAGATTGGTTTTTTATTTTCTGATAATCTTTAGCCTTAGCCTATGGTCTAGGCTCCTACTCTGCCCCTTAAGCTGCCAGTGGGTCTTGGAGAGTCAAGACCCTAGAACTCCACAAAGGAGGAAACGGCTTGGTTCACTTGGCCCTACAGGTGCAGCAGTAAGATACTTGGATTTGTATGTAGAGGTTTAGCAGATGGATGATATATTATCACTTTACCAGTGAGTCAAGGGTTTCTTATCTTACTTAAATATCCTATTAAAACATTTAAATGGGATTGTTTCCGAAATTTGGAGAATGCTAATTTCAATGAAACATTAAGATAATCTCTAAGGTTTCTCACTATTTAAGTGTTTATAAATGCTAAATTTTCTGAAATTCTATTTTATCTAGAGAATTAAGCACACGAACTCACACACACACACACACACAAGCAAAAGAATCTAAAAGCATGGCTCAAATAATTTCTGGTGTATTCCAACACTCATGGCCACCTTATGACCACAAAATTATTTTGTACCGTATTATATGCACTATATTTCTTGGGTAATATTCTCCTTTTAGCTGGTTTCATGTATGCATTGTATTTCTTAATTAATAGTTTCTTTTTTTCTGCATTCCAGATGAGTTTGGCTAAGAAAGCCAATTTGATATTTCTTTTCTTTCTCCTGCGGAAGCTTATCCTGCCCTTTTATTCGTTCACACTCTTTTGTATTATTCTCCCACTTACAATGTTCTTGCCGGAAGCTCAATTACCAGCTTGGGTAGTTTGTTATGTCCCCGGAATCATGTCCATCTTGAATATCCTTCCGGCACCGCGGTCATTCCCATTTATAGTCCCCTACCTTCTTTTTGAGAATACCATGTCCGTGACCAAATTCAATGCCATGATATCAGGGCTGTTCCGATTTGGAAGTTCTTACGAGTGGATTGTTACCAAGAAATTGGGAAGATCATCAGAGGCAGACCTAGTTGCTTTTGCCGAAAAGGAATCTGATCCTCTCGTGGAAAGTACCAGTATCCACAGGTCGTCCTCGGAATCAGGCCTTGCTGAGCTTAACAAAATAGAGATGACAAAGAAAACTGGGAAAACTAAAAGGAATCGTTTGTACAGGAAGGAACTTGCTCTTGCATTTATTTTGTTAACAGCCTCAGTGAGAAGCTTGTTGTCTGCCCAGGGGATTCACTTCTACTTCCTGTTGTTTCAAGGAATCACTTTCCTAGTCGTCGGTCTCGATTTAATCGGTGAGCAGGTGAGTTGATGTTCCAGTTTCTTTTACTATAGGGTTAAAAGCACTTTCCACAAATTTAAGCCTGGACGAAAAGGTCACATTGACTGCAGCCTTCAAAATTACATCCCCCCCACAAAGAGTAATAATCACACACCTAGCCGTTGGTACATGCTGCAGTGACTCATAGCTCCCAGTTAAAGCGAATTCATTTTCTTCAACACTTGTGATTGGCATATATCTGTTGTCTATTATTTTACTCGGAAAAAAAGGATTATTATATAAATTCATTGCCAGAGTCAGTCGGTCCGAATGCATGGGAGAGATGTAAAAATTGATTGGTGTCTCAAAGCTGTGAAAGAGACCTTGGAAATGATTGGGGGAATGGGATTTTCTGTCCAGCCAGTTTGTTTGTAGTGGCATTGTACCCTTGCTCGCCCTTGTCAAACAGATCGAGGTCGGCATCATTAAATTAATACATTTGTCATTCTTTATTTATCTCTTTTTGTTATTGACAGGTTGTGTACCATGATTGCATATATATATATATATATATATTGACTGTATCAGTCTAGAAATTTAAGTGTTCTGTCTCAACTTCTTGTATTTCTTGTTCTAGTAAGCTCAGTTGCTAGATGTGGACTGTTGCTGCTTGATTATTGAATGGTTTCTTATAATTCTATGGGCAAATGGTTCTTCTTATTATAATATCCAAATATTTTGAATTATAACTCTGAAAAGGTTTCGTGACCGCTATCAAGCAAATTTGACTATTTGAGAATCAGGTCATTCAGAGCCCAGGTGGAAGCTAGAGAGAGGAGTTTGGGCTTCTCCCACTTATTTTTATTAAGGGAGCCGATAATGCAACCCTTTGAACTATTTGCCCACCTCAATTTTTATGTTTTCAAAAATGTCCTTAAATGATTTTACTATTTAAGACAAATATAAATTTGAAATACCTAATGTATCCTAATTTGTTTGGTTAAGCTCACCCCAACTCCATATCAGTCAAAAGCCATATTTTTCTTCAAAAATCAATCTTTTCATTTCTTCTTACAAATTGTAAACTTTTAGACCTACTTCAATCCAAGACCTTTTTCATAGAGGAAGCAGGAAAGATGGAGAGAGAGAGTGTAGTTCACCTTTGATCCAAAAAAAGCTTGACATTGTTCATCAATGGCTTCCATGGGATGATTTTTTTTTTTTTTCACCATTAAAGCTTAATGATGGTTCTCTCTCTTGAAACTTAATGATAGAGCTTAATGAAGCAACTAACAGTG
>JAESVK010000475.1:1126133-1148756 GCA_017140935.1 Hamamelis virginiana | reverse complement strand
TGGTGTTTGTTTATTTTTCTGCTATGTGTTTTCTTTAAGAGGATGACACGTTATCAGCATGAGACTCTATCCAACTCAGTAAACTAAATGGATGTTTTTTGAAATTTGGGTACATTACGGGACTGTACTCAGGATACAAACTAGTACTCAGCGCTATCTTTAATTGTTGAGATGTTGAAAAAAATATTTAAAGACTTCCGCACGCGTATTTTGAAAAACTGTGTTAATTTTAAAAAGAAATTACTCAAAAGATAAGCGCTTGGTGTTTTATGTCACTGTGGTATTTCCGCATAGGGGTAACCCTGTGTGGGGTGTTACAACTTCCTATATATTCATCTCAAAGTAAATTCATTATATACACAGAAGAAGAAGAAGAATATGCGACCTTTCTGGGAATACAAGGGTACCATGAAAGAAACCTAAGAGCATCTCCAATGTGGGTGCCATTTGAGGTGCCAAAATCATTTTGGCTTTGGCACCCAAAACAGCAGCTCCAATGGTGTGCCATTGCTCATGCCAAATTTTGGCTTTGGCATTCCAAGCTGCCAAATTTAGGGGTGATAAGAGCATCTCCAATGCAAATGCCAAATTGGAGATGCCAAAGCCAAATTTGGCACCCCAAATGGCACTTGCCAAAGCCAAGTTCAAAATTTGGCACTAAGGTGCTTCAATGCACAAATGCCAAATTTTGGCACTTCCCATCTATTTGACATATTTACCCCCATGCTCCAACTAACTTCCAACTACTTTTCAAAATTTATTTACAAGAACATATTAAAACTTATTTTAATCACCGTAATGAAAAAAATTCATATTTTAAAATAATTAATTATTTACGTATCTTAATTTAATAATTTAATATTTTAAAATTTTATTTTCGCAATAAAATTAGCTAAAATACTACTATTCTAATTATAATTTATCATTGATTAATTTTAATTGAAGGAATTTAATTACACAGTAAATTTAATTTAGTGCCACTTTGCAATTAAAATTTTGATTTTAATTTTGTTGAGCCACTCGCAGTTAAAATTTTGAAAAACTGACCGTTGGATTTGGTACTCCTATAGTGTATGTCATGTCTACCAAAAATCACAGTAATCCAACGGCTATTTTTTGAAAAATAAAACTTTGAAAAACTGTGACTTTTTTGTTCTTACAAATGTTATCATTTTGTAGCAGTCAGTTTTCTCATAATCCAACCGTAGGATCACTATGATTTTTGGCATGCATGATGACATACATTATAGGAGTATCTAATGTAACGGTCTGTTTTCCTTAATTTTCCCTGCAAGTGGATCTACAAGAGAGCAACTGATGCAAGATGAGCAACGACATTCCCATCTACCCTTCTCCCACCTACCAGTCTCCCACCTACCAGTCTCCTCCCATCCACCATTCTCCCTTCAAACTCTATAAATATCACCCTTCAGCTTCTCATTACTCACACCATCTCCATCTCTCCACATATCTACTTCTCTATCCTCAATTCCCATCACACCATTTTTACAACACAATGAGCAAAGACATTTTTGATGAAGTCTTACAAGACAAGTTTAGGCAATCTGATTCTGATGATGAACAGAGGAGAAGAACCTTTGTGCGTATCTGTGCAGAATATCAAAATTTCAACAATGAAGAAAGTACTCATGGTACGTGGTTCTTCAAGTGGTCGACATCGAATCAATCGTGATAGAGCATCGGGCAACCGACAACTATTCAATGCTTATTTTTCTGGAAATCCTGTCTATCCAGACAACTTATTTAGAAGACATTTTCGCATGCATCGAACATTATTTCTTCGGATTTTGAATGATATTCAAAATTATGACAATTATTTTGTGCAGAGAATGGATGCCTTAGGCATGCCTGGTTGTAGCGGTTTGCAGAAGATGACGGCGGCTTTACGGATGCTCGCATATGGAGTTGGTGCCGATGCCATAGACGAATGCATAAGAATGGGCGAGAGCACTATAACGGAGTCATTACAAAGATTTTGTGATGCGATTATTGTAATGTATGGCTCACATTATTTGAGATATCCAAATGAAGCTGACATTGCAAGACTCTTGCGTAAGGGGGAGGAACGTGGATTTCCAGGAATATTGGGAAGTGTAGATTGCATGCACTAGGTGTGGAAGAATTGTCCAGCTGCGTGGCATGGAGCCTACACCGGCCATATACATAAGCCATCCATTGTGCTCGAGGCAGTGGCCCCCCACGGCTTATGGATATGGCACGCATTTTTCGGTATGCCTGGTTCTCACAACGACATAAACATTATTGACCATTCTCCTTTATTTTTAGGTATTACAGAAGGACGTGCACCACCTGCCAATTTTACCATTAATAACCACCAGTACAACATGGGATATTATCTTGCTGATGGCATTTATCCTAAGTGGGCAACCATCGTCCAATCAATTTCTCATGCTTATGAAGAAAATAAAAGACAATTTAATGGAATGCAATAAGCATATAGAAAAGACGTGGAAATATTATTTGGTGTTCTTCAAGCTCGTTTTGCAGTTGTTCGTGGACCAGCATGGTCTTGGTCTCCTGATGATCTTCATAACATTATGAAGACATGTATTATATTGCACAATATGATTATAGAAGATGAGCGAGATGAGTCCCTTGATTATGAATATGACATACCAGCACATATTGCAGGATCCTCATCTGAAATCTCATGGGAAATGACACCACAGTTCAACGAATTTCTGGTTCGCCATCATATGATTCAGTCTTCTAGGATGCATCATATGCTTAGAAATGATTTGATTGAACACATATGGGCTCGTCGTGGTAGGGAGTCTTACAATTAAAGCTTTTGTTGTTTGGAATGTACAAAATGCGTATTTTTCTATTATATTACGCACTATGTTATTGTATGAAGTTTAAGTTTATGAATGCATATTTAAAGTTATATTTCATTTAAACAATAAAAAAAAATGATAATTGTTATAAATTATAAATATGTAAGTAAATCCCAAATAAATACGTAATATTAAAAATAATTAAAGCCGCATCCACCCATTACATTAATATAAGCATTTGTAATAAAATTCATAATAACTTTATTTATAACAGGACTTTTCAATACGAGCTAGCTGTCTCGCAAACACTTCATCTTTAAGCATTGACCAGTAAAGCCTCGTATTAGTATTCATACCATCCAAATTCATCATCATAATTTCTCTCTCCTCCCTTCTTTTTACCGTCTTACTCATTTCCTTATCAATTATATTCTTTTCCTTATTATTTATATTCGCATCCTCAAGAGCCTTAATTCTCCGTTCTTGCATTTCGATCTTCCCAGCATCAAGTGATAATGATTGTTTGTTAAAGTCCTCCATTAAGTTACAAAAACGATTTCCCTCAATGCCAGTTAATTTGGACTTCCCTTTTCTCACTTTCTCGGCTTGTCGTCCGCTTGGGCGTTTTCTAGGTGAGGAAACGCTTATCTCATTATCATGATCAGAATCAAGAGAAATAGTTGTGCCAAGAATTGAGTAATTAAGTGGTGATTGATTGTTCGAGTCAGTATTTGTTTGAGTGACAGGAGTACTGCTCGCAGTGCTCACATCTACCCACTTAATGGAATTTTCCAAAATTTTCCAACAGTGGTCAAAAATAAATTGTTTCTTCTCGATAGTTGCATACAGTTCTTTTGCTCTATTGTACTGAAAAAAAATATTAAAAACAAACAAACAAACAAACAAACAATAAAAAAATAGCACATTAAAAATACATACCATATTGGGTATGTTCTTCCCACTTTTGTATGCATTTTGTATTTGTGTTAAGTGCCCGTGAAATTTGGAGCATGGATGCTTTATGTTAAGCCAACGTAAAGCACAAAATACTTGGGACCGCACCCCATTGTTTTCGATGATGCCGCAATAAGTAGAAAAAATACGCCCCAAAAAATCCGCAGACGGTTGGTTGGTGCCTACAATAGGGTCTTGAGATATACATAAATATGCTTTACACAGTGCAATATCTTCAACTTTCGTCCAATTTTTGCCCTGGTGTGTATGTGAAGGTTCACCCATGCTATTTCCCCTTCTTCAAACTGAATGTGGATCTTGTTTATTTCAGAAATGAATAAGAACGTGGATTTGAACGAGTCCCTCTTCTATCTATATTATAGTGCATAGAAGAGTTGAAGTGAAAATTTGGTTTGTCAGAAATAATAAAAAAAGTATAATTACTCTGTCAGAAAGAATCAAGAAAGTAAAATTTATTTGTCAGATTGCCTGCCATGTAAAAAAAAAAAAAAAAAAACAAATATTAAAGATGTAAATTTTATTTATTTTTTAATATCCCTTACACAAATTATAAAAATATTTTAAAAAAAATTGAAAAAAAAAAAAACCCTCGAAATATCTCCATTAAGCTGCCTCCACAGTCCACCCGCTCTCTCTGCATAACCCACGCCCCTCCTTCATCTCAATCGCCCTCACAAACCCTCTCCCTCCCCGATTCGACTACCCCTCTCTGCAACCCTCCATTTTTCTCTGCAACTCTCTCTGCAACCTCTGCAAACCCAGAGATTCCCTCATTTCACGCCTCACAAACCCCCCTCATCTCAACTACCAGTTTCCCTCCCCGACTCGGCTCACCCTCTCTGCAACTCTCCCCCTTTCTCTGTAACCTTCTCTCTGCCAAACCCAGAGATTCCCTCGAAATATCTCTCACTCGCACCTCACATCACTGCAACCCCTTTCCAATCATCATCTCACTTCAACCCAGCACATGGCAACGAATCTCTGCAACCCCTTTCGCATCAAGGGTTTGATCATGTCGGATTGAAGAGGATGCGTGTCAAGGATCGGGGGCTATGGGGAGTTAGGGTATGTTTGTTTCTCGAGAAAGGCACGCCACCAATTTTCTCGAAAAATCCAAAACCCGTGAGTTCATATTTACCCTCTGTTTTGCTTGATTTTGTTGTGTGAATGATTTGAACTTCATCTTGTGGATACTTGTTCATGTTTCTGTGTTGATTAAAATGTTATGATTTATTTTGATTTTTTTTTCTTGAATTTTCTTGGCTGCCAAACACATTTGCATTGGGGGTAATTTGTCATTTTGAAAGTTGGGGGTAATTGGAGTGGTGGGAAATCTGATGTGGCAAGAATAGCAGCTGCCATTCTCAAGCCCAAATTTGGCAGCTTGGGCTGCCAAAGCCAAATTTGGCATTAGCAATGGCAGATGCATTGGAGTAACTGTTTTGGGTACAAAGTGCCAAATTTGGCTTTGGCAGGTCATTTGGCAGCTCCATTGGAGATGCTCTAATGGTAGCTACCATTTGAGCCACACCAACTTTCCTACCACTCCGACTAACCCCAACTTCCAAAATGACAAAATACCCCCAAAGATTGTGTTTGGCAGCCAATAAAATTCAACAAAAAAAAAAAATCACACAAATAAAATTATATCGAGCAATTTATACCAAGCAACTTCACAAATTTATATTAAAAAAAAAAAAAAATCTAGCTTGATCAAAACAAAAATCAAAATATAAGCAAAACAGAAATCAAATTAACAAAAACCCTAACTTACCGACAACAACCAAGCTACGATCGAGATGGTTTGTGAACGTGGGCTCCTATCGATCGAGTGAGAGGGAAGGCTCTATTCCAGATTTCCAGGCTTCACCAACAACGGTCGCCACAAACCTTGCCACCGATCATGGCCCCATGGGGTTTTGCACCGAGAGAGAGAGAAAGAGACGAGTGAGGAGGGTGGGGGGGTTTCTCAGCAAATGCAAAGCCAAAAGAGGGCTTTCTTAAATAAATATTCAGAGAGAGAGAGAGAGATTTATTATTATTATTAATTTAATAATCTTTAACAACTTTTTATTTTTATTTTTGACTTGATTTAAATATATTCTGCACTTTGTAAGATTAGCTGTATATCATATTTTGAAAATTCGACCGTTGGATAAAATATTCATCTTATGAATGTCATAGGTGCTAAAAATTACGATGATCCAAAGGTCGGTTTTCGAAAAAACTGACAGCAAAATTATGATATTTTGAAGAACAAAAAAATCAAAGTTTTGTAGTCAAATTTTTCGAAAACCGACCGTTGGATTGCCATGATTTTTGGCAGTCACGGCATTCATAATATGTATATTTTATCCAACGGTCGATTTTCCAAAATATGACATGCAGTTGACTCTATAGAAGTGAAAAAGGATGTTAAATTGAAGTCAAAATTAAGTATTGTCAGGTACACCTAATGCAAAATGCATCAAGTGCCCGCTTGTACAGCCACTTGAGGTAAAAATTTTGGAAAACTGACCGTTGGATTGAATACCCCTATCATGGATGTCATTCTTGCAAAAAATCACATTGATCCAACGGTTGGTTTCCCATCAAAGCCAAAGCCAAAACCCAAAAAATCAATTTTTCATTACGAGGGAAAAAAAAAATCACTTTTTCAATAATTATTAAATTATTAAATTAAGATAAAAAATTAATTAATTATTTTAAAATAATAATTTTTTTCATTACAATGAATAAAAAATATTTAATATGTTGTTGTAAATAAATTTTGAAAATTAGTTGCAAGTTAGTTCGAGAATGAGGGTAAATATGTCAAATAAATGGCAAGTGCCAAAATTTGACACTTATATGCATTGGAGCACCTTGGTGCTATAATTAGAAAATGACACTAGTTGGTGCCGTTTGGGGTGCCAAATTTTGGTTTTGGCATCTCAAATGACACTTTTGCATTGGAGATGCTCTAATATAATCAATGCCAGGAATACAAGGAAACAACATTTACTATTTACAGAGGAATGTCACCAAGTAATTAAAGGATTAATCCAAGCAAAAAAATTCCTGCTTCAAAGCTTCACTGCACATAATACTATCCTTGTACTTCATCTCAGAAATTAGGAAACCAGGCATGTCATAGGAGGATGAGAACTTCTCAACTTCAGCCTTGAGGTTATCGATATCTTTGTTGAGGTCCTTCAAGAGCTTTCCATGCTCCTTTTGAATTTTCAATGTGATGGTTACAGAACCCAGCAATCTATGCTCAGAGTCTTTCTCAACCAATCCTCTTGAAGTCATGGCCAGTGTACCTGCCAACAGAAAACTTCAACATCCTCATCATGTCATATGCAGTCACCTATCAGATGTGTTTCTCTTTGAGATCTCAAAGAACATATATGATTCTATGGGGTTTTTAAAACATTAAATTCCAATGCATTAACTGTATGAGGTAATGAAAAATAATTATATTCTCCCCCTTTTGAATAATTTTAACCTTACAACATATATATTTGTACATTTTTGGTTCAACTAGACATACATAGATATGGAGTTGTTTATTTGACACTAAAAATATATTTGTACATTCAGGAAATAATAATAAAAATAATAAATAAATAAATCGAAACAACGAAGCTGAGAGTAACACAGCCAGTCTCTTTACCAGTCAAGACAAGAGGATGAAGGTCCCATAAACAAGGTGTGGTTCTCAGTTCCGTCCGTGACAAGCTTGTATCCATTACTCATCAGGTAGTTTCCAAGGGCAATTGCATTTGCTTTTACTTGCTTAGCATAGGCCTTAAATCCAGGAGTCATCGCTTACTTCAAGACAACATGCTGGTGGTTGTGGGGACCACCTTTGGAGAGTTGGGAAACCAGAAAAATTGATCTTGTCTTCAAAATCATACACTGCATCCTCTGGCTGGCCCTTCATGGCTGGTTTATGGCCCTTCCTATAGAAGATCATGCCAGCCCGGGGTCCCCTTGGGCTCTTGTGGATTGTGGTTGTGACAATGCCACAGTACTCGAATATATTGGCAGCTTCCTACACAATTATATGAATGAAAACTCCCAACTACTAACAAGACTAAATTGTTGAGTTGAATTTCAAAGAGGCAAATTAATATAATCCTTAAAAACATCCCATAAAAGTATCGAAAACCATTACAAATTTCTATATGGAAAAAACATACCACTAACAGTTTGGATAAAAATAAAATAATAGTAATTTCTTTGAATTTTAATAGTATGACTCTCTTTACTTGGGATAAAGTTTGTAGGCCCAAATTAAATTGGCATTTGGGACAACTTTAAGGAGACTTCAAAAGGGCCTTCTATTCTTAAAAATTAGTTTTTATTTATTTATTTTATTTTTTATTTTAAAATCATGTGTTTTGTGAATTCTTTAAAATGGACATTTTAAAAAATTTAGCTATTATGAAAAAGCCTATTTAGGAGAAGTTAGAAAATTTTACTTTTGAAAATCCACATATGTAGAAAATATAATTTCCACACTTTTTGATATAGAAGCACTTTAAAAATATGCAAATACAAAACACTATTTTTTTGGGGGGGAAATTACAATTTGACCCCCATACTATTGGTCGAAATCACTTTGCACTCATATGGCTTTGATTTCAACACATTGACCCCTATAGAATTGATTTATGATACTTTTCACCTTTCTCTCAGTTAACCATTTGTTTTTTTGACTAAAGAGTGAAGTGATGTTAGACTTTTTATTTTTTTACGCAATATTTTATCCTAGATTGCTAATATGCTTACAAGCATATCGGTGAAGTTTCATGATTTTTCAAAATAAATTTTATTTATTATCAATTTATTTATTGTACGAAGAAAATACTTTATAAAAATTAAAAGATATTAAAAAATTTAAAATATATATTTTATTTATTATAATTGTTGCCATTACAGTCAACATTCATGAAAAAACCAACAAATAAGAATAACTTCCACCAAAAAGGGTTGAATTATTATTATTATTTTTTTAAAAAAAATAGCAGACTTGAGAAAATTAAACACATAGAATTAAAGCAATAGAGGTGGGGGCGTCAATGTCTATAATCTCAGGTTGTGTTCCATCTTGTACTCGCCAACAATTAACATAAGGGGATTTTGGTGATAGGTCCTCAAGAAGAGTCTAAATAAGAAAGTCTTCCTAAAATTTCATTCATTTGTAAGGTCCTATTTAAAAATTATTTCATGTGAAAAGTCCTGATCTTTTAAAAATATTTTTCAAAATGGCAGAACTACCCCTAGCATAGTGAAAACACCAACACAATGAAAACACACTCAAGGACAGTATTTTCACTCCACTACATTTTCACTATGTTTTTTCTGCACTTTTTTTCTTAAGTTGTTTTTGCTGCATGACCCTCACAAATACCATAAATCTCGCATGTGAGATCTACATGAAAGTATTCTTGTTGGGTAAGTTTGTGAGTGGGTTGGTTTTATTGAAGCTCCATGTTAGGCTTTTTTGAGGTGTGAATTGATTGCATCATGTATTTGTTTATTTTTATTGCATTATTCCTATCATTTTGTGCATACTTGAGCCATTTATATTTATAAATAGATTCTTTTTATGTTTTCTTACTTTTCCATGTCTTTTAAGAAAAGTGCCATAAAATGGATGCTTTTTGCATGCAAAGTTGGAGCTTGGAGTCAAGTCTTGGAAGTCTTCAAAGGTCATGGGCTTATGTGACATCTAAGTGTGTCTATATACCACATATCAAATTTCAAAGCTAAATGCTAAATGGTTTGGGATAGGGATGACAATTTGACCCATCCCCGCGGGGACCCGCCCCGTCCCTATAGGGGCGGGTTATTTTTGAATTTTTCGGGATATGGAGTTAAAAATATTTACCTCGCCGGGTACGGGGCGGGGATGGGTTTACAATGCCCCGCCCCACCTCGCCTCGCCTATTTATCCCTGCCCCGCAGGGATTCTCCATCCTCGTTTATATAAATTTTATATTAAAAATATATAAGTTTATATGATACATAAATTATATTTTATATATTCTATTATATATAATATAGAATATAATTTAAATTATTAATGACCTTTTAACATTTATGTCCCTCGCATCGATTTTAACATTTCAAACCAGTTTTTAATAATATTGGTTACTTCATTTTCTCGCATCTCGATGATCTCATTAACAATATAACATTTTCTAACCATTCTTATATATTTTCTATATAATAAGTTAAGTCTCCCTTATTGTGTTGAGTTTGTTAACTCTCTCTTTCTTTTCAATTATTCAAGCTTTATCTCTATTCACGATGACAGGAATGATGTTGTTATAAGTTGCACTTTATACAATTACTTTGTTTATGTGTAAGGCAGCCTCTATAGTTTATATTCTATAGGGATAAATACAAAATAGATTTTGAAAAACTGACCGTTTGATTAGATGCACTTATTATAAATTACATACTCGCAAAAAATCAACATGATCCGTATAAAAAACTATCTGGAAAAAATTTATGATATTTTGAAGAATTAAATTATTATAATTTTTTATGAACATTTGTCATAAATTGACAGTTAGATCACTATGATTTTTTGTAAATATAAAATTCATAACAATTGTATTTAATCTAACGGTCAATTAAATAATCAAATCATTTCTACTAATGGTCCTACGCACACCATCTTATCCTTAGTTTGACATATGGTTTGTAAAACCATTGTGGAAGATGTATTTTGATAAACTAATGATTGGATTAAGTTACACGTGTGTACACATGACACATCATATATACAAAAAATCACATTGATCAAACGATTAATTAAAAAAAAAATCATATTTTTGAGATGAAGTACAAAAAACTATTGAAAATTGTTACAATTTTTTATAATTCCTAATTCATTTGTTATTGAAATGATGAGGCGACAGGGCGGGGATGGGAATTCCCCGCCCCTATGGAGATGGGGATAGGGATAGAATTATATTCCCCGCCCGGGTACGGGGCATGGATGGGGAGTAATTTTATAAGCAGGGATGGGGACGGGGATGGGGGAGTGGAAAACCCGCCCCGCCCGCCCCTGCCCCGCCCCATTGCAATCCCTAGTTTGGGAGATTTTGGCAAATGAAGTCAAGAAGTGTAAAATTTGACCAATCTGGGTATTTGGAAAAACTGTTTCTTTCCGGATTGAATCAGACCATGAGACTATCATGGTTGGAAGAGGACTTCTCAAGCTTCGCAAGCATATAAAGTTTATTATAATCCAACTCTGGACGAGAAAGTTATAAGTATTTGAAGTCGAAGGCATTTTGAGGCATTTTTGAAGAATCTGTTTTTAAGGTACCAAGACCCGTGGTACCGGTACCAAGGTCCGAAATCTATATTTTTAGCTTGTAAAATGCCCATTTGTTGAGGGGCGATGTGTGTATTTCAGGGGAACATTAGGGCAACTTTTGGGGGCCTATTTAACTAATTTTTTCAGCCATTTTGAGCATTGTTATCAAACCCGAACCGGACCGGCCGGTTCAATCGGTTGAACCGAGAACCGGCCCCCTCTCCGGTTGGTTTAACCCACAAAAACCCATTTTAAAAAAAAAAAAAAAAAAAAACAATAAACCCGGCCTTTTAAACGGTTAAAAAACCGGGAAACCCTTTTTTTTTTTTTTTTTTATAAAGGTGCTAAGATGACTAAAATAGTCCCAATATTTTTAAAATCTCTTAAAGCCAAGAAGGCTAAAAAGGCAAATTACTCTTTAAAAATCTCAAATAACAAAAAGAAACCAAAGCACCTAATTTAATAATACAATATTCTTATCTTGCATTTTAAAAAATATATATAATAAAGATTGATCAATAGTAATTATCAATTTTCAATTTTGATGACTGCACATAAATTCAAATATATGAATTGATTGTACAAAATTTTAAAAAAATTATATTTTAAATCATTTACAGCTTTTATTCTAATAAGTAAATAAATAAATAATATATTTATGACATCACGGTTCAACCCGGCGGTTGAATCGGTTGACCCTTAACCCGGTAACTTTTCCGGTTCGATTGACGGTCCGGATTTTAAAACAATGATTTTGACAGAGTTCCATGAGGTTTAGGTTAAGGTTTTCTTTGTTCTTCATTTCTTAATGGAGATTAGCATAAATTAGTGTAGTTTAACTTAGTTTAGGTTGTTTAACATTTATATTTGATTCTCAATATTTGTGTTCTGACTTTCAAGTAATAGAAATAACATTTATTTCAAGTTTCTTTCATTTATAATAGTTGTTCTTGCATTTATTTCTTGTTTTATTGCTTTTATAGAGTTTTAGGTTCTCAATGTTGGATTCCATGGTCGATATATTTCCATCCCACAACTATGGTAATATGCTTTTTCACCATTTTTATACCTTGAATATTGGTTGGATGATGTTCAATGTTCTTTATTTCTTGAATCCACTTGGTTTTGTATCTCTTGACCATTTGTAGACAAGCCTTGGCTTGGCACAAATGGTGCTTTAACCATATGCACTCCAAGTGTTTGCTAAAATGCCCCAACGAGTATTTTTCATTATTCAACCATATTTTCTTTGTGTTTTGTGTTTGAATGGTTATAAATGCTTTCATATTTGAACCTTCTTGGTTTTGTATCTTCTTGATCACTTGTGGACAAGCTATGCTTGGCATATGTAGTGCTTGAAGTTATATGCACTCCAAGTGTTTAATGAAATGTCCAAGAGAATGTTTATATTTTCATTTAACATTATTATGCTTTTATTGCTAAATCCTCCATCAAAGACCATTCTTTAATGGATCCTAGATGAGAAATTCTTGTGAGAAATTCATGTTCCTAAGTTGGGGATGAAATGAAACCCAAGAATTCAACCATTTACATTTCATTGTCATTTCCTTTAGTTTAGTTATTTTAGTTACTCTTTACAACTCCCACACACAACCCCATGATTTTACACATTCTTTTGCATTCATTGGTTAGCAGAACATAATGATTATTTGAACCTATATCACTCTATGTGAATATGACTTTGGACTCCCTCAATATTATTGTTTGACAACTTTTCAATTCCTACGCTTGGAATTCTAGCATCACATTTTAGTTCAAGCGCGAGTTTGGGTTAAAGTCTTCTTAAAAGAATTTGCATGTGATTGTTAAAGTATCTGGTGCTATAATATTTTTCTTTTAATTACTGACATACAAAAATATGCCTTTCAATGTGCGTGTTTTTAATTATCGACATAAAAATAAAATATGCCTAAGCATTTTTATTTATTTATTTATTTATTTTTTTTTTTGGGAAAATAGCGGAAAAGTCATTACTAGTAGAAGGATATTATTTACAAAATGAAATTAGGAGACACTCGTAAACAGTTTGAGAACTTACCTCTAGCAAAGGAATCGAACCTATGGGTAAAATTCATTTTTCACCACCTAATATTAACAAATGAATATGAGCATTGATGAATTTTATTTATTTATTTGTTGAGTAGTACCGACTTAGTGAATTTGGCAATTGGCATGAAATTACAATTTATTATTATTATTTTTTTCCAAGGTTCGTCTCATACACTCCGTCAAGTATATGCAATTGGATTAGATTAAATTTGCTATTAATGCGAAACAGGAAAACATCTCAATCTAAAACCATATCCATACTCAATGAATTTGGCAATGGGCATGCAATGTCAATTTTTAAATTTCTTTTCGTGGGATGGTTTTGTACACTAGCTCCATCAAGTATATGGAATTAGACTAGCTCAAATTGACTACTATTAATGTAAAACAAGGAAGCATTTCAATCTACAATTTGATGCATATTTTGAAAAACCGACAATTTGATTAGATGCCTTGTTATGGATGTCATATTTGTAAAAAATTATAGTCCGATGTAGCCATCTCAAAATATAGACTATAAAAAATTCTAACCGCTGTTTTCTCAGTGACATATCTGAGAAACCGACCGTTGGATACTGTGATTTTTGGTATGCCTGACATATATATGCATAGTATTTAATCCAATGTTCAGTTTTACCAAATATGCATCTCACAATCACCTATGAGCTTCATGATGACTTTTGTGAAAGTTAGCATGTGCTAATAGGATCATTATGTATTTTTGGATTTGCTTGTAGATTTACGGCTAAAAGTTGAGACAACTTTGGAAAATTGGGTATTCTTCACAAATCTGGGTATTGTGTGAAAGTTGTAACATTGGGTATTCTTTTTCACTAAGTGTGGGCATTATGTGTAAAATGGAAATTTGGGCATTCTTTAACTTAATGAGTATTATACAGAACTTATCATGTATTGAAAATGGTAAGATATGGTTAAGATTTGATTTGACGTGTAAAAGAGGATTAACATTTATGTAATTGGGTATTCTTAAAAGAATTGGATATTATGTATACAATATTGTTTTGGGTATTGAGTGTTAGGATGTGTATTACGTTAAATATTGACTATTGGGTATCATGTACATATATGGATATTAAATGCAATATTGGATATGCTTTACTTCTAATATTTTAAATCGGTTGATGAGAAAAGTTAGTACTTGATTTGACCCGAAAAGTAAGGAACTGTCTTGTACAGATACATGGTATTCTTCATAAGTATGGGTATTTTTTGTAAAACATGTAATGGGTATTATATGTAAGCTTGGGTATTAGGTATTACTAAGAAAGTTGGGTATTCAATATTTTTTTGGGTATTACGTACATGAAAATTTTTGAAATATTTTTGAAAATCTGATCGTTAAAAGGGAAAAATAGTCCAAAGAACGGCACTTCATTTTCGGCAATAGTGAAACTATGGGTTCATATATACTTGTCATTTCTTAAAACTTGATAATATTTTTGAAAATTTCCCAACTATTTTTAATATGCAATACCTAAAAAAAAAAAACCCTGACACAAACACCTCGCCTCCAAAAACGTGAATTGATGATATTAAGATCTAGATGATGAGAGAGAAATGATCGATAAAGAAGATCTGAATCAAATCTGGACTTAAGTGAAGATTTGAAATCAACTATTAATGGATTTGATAGATCATGAATTCCGATATAGACCATAAACTCTTCTTGCCATGCATCCATGCACCATTGTCCTTCTCACAACACTTTTTCAGAACATTTCAAAAAAATTAATAAACAAGAAATTATTTCGAATGGAAATAAGCTTGAGGAAATGATAAGATTAATTCAAAATTAATTAGCAATAAAAAAAAGAAAAATGAAAGTAAATAAACTATATATACATATAGATTCAAAAACAAGATTATTAATTCAAAATTTGAAATGAATACAATCCTTAAAAACATCCCATAAAAGTATTGAAAACCATTACAAATTTCGATATGGAAAAAGCTTAAACTTATTGTATAGATTTTGGCGTATTGGATCTCATGACAAAGAGCAATGAAACAAGAATACGACGAGGGAATTTGGTTCCCTTAGCATCCGTGGGGGTTAATAACCATGAAGAACAACACTTATTTTTTATGAGCTCCACAATGAAGGTAATCCTTTCCTTTTTATTTTGAATTGTACGTCCAATTCTTTTAATAGGAAGGTTTTTTGCGGCATTGATTGTGGCTCGAGCAACCACGATTGTAGGGATTGGCTTCTTGAGGAGGGGTGTTGGCGTCAGGGTGGCAACCCGGGTGCTGACCTCCGGGTCTTTTGCATGGGTCAAGTACCCCAGGATCAATACGTTCATTGGCTTCAACGTGTGCATGGTTTAGTTGCAGCAACAACATGCCCATCAAAGCCAAACACAAGAACCATGGCTTCATGTTGTAGAGGCTTTTGTATATTTGATAATCGATCTCTTCTGTCTCTTCTTAATTTTGAGCTAATGAATGATAAATTTTGTTGCTCTATATGTTCTTTGTTTAATGATATGACATGCATTGGAAGTTTATATAGGTTTGGACGTTGGCTTTGAATAGGGGAACAACTCAGAATGGTTGGTTTGGAAAATTGGTTGTGAAGGAATGGTCGTGGTTGGTATAAGATTGGTCAGTTTTTATTCTTTCTGTGGTGTTTAAAGAACAAAAAACTTGTGATTTTTAAAGAACAAAAAAATTGACCATCGGATCACTATGATTTTTGGTGATCATAAAATTCATAAGTAATTAATCTAATCCAATTATCAGTTTTCAAAATATGATATGCATTTTGCCCTACAGAGGTCACCTTATGCAAAGTTGTGTAAGATCGATGTACCTTATAATAAAAGCCTTGTTTAAATAATTAATGGTTTTATACAAGTAATTATTTATAAATGGAGTTTGTTATAAGGTGAAATTGTGTGTGTGTGAGAGAGAGAGAGGCGCCAATTGTATAACATATTTTGAAAAACTGGAATTACAAATGTTACAAATTTTCAAATTAACATTTCACATGTCACCTTAACAATAGTTTTATGAGTGGTTTGCAAAATCTCAATCTTTATATTGTATTTTGAGAAACCCGCCATTAGATTAAATACCTTACTTATAAATATCATAGCTGCCAAAAATCAAGCTAATTGGACACTAATAACTATTCAATACATTCAAGTCAATAAAAAATATCATCATTTTTCATAGTTATTGATGAAGTGGCTATTAATCTCCGATCGACTTGATATTTTGTAAACATGATGTATATTAGAGGAATATTTAATCTAACAGTGAGTTTTTGAAAATACAACTCCGGCATTGGATTTTACAAACCATTGGTAAACAGATCTTGTTCCTTTATACAATTAGGTTACTGGGTTAGAACTATAGTTATCAGACTCGGCTCGGACACTGACCTGGCTGAGGCGAGGGGTCAAAGGGTCATTGGTCGAACCACTAGGTCACTGATTCAACCGGTTTAATAATAAAATATATTATTTTAAATATTTTTAAATTAATTATAATTATATAGAACATATATACCCATAAAAGACACTTAAATATTATTTGTTTTAACTTTTAACACAAAAAGAGGCTAGCTTAGTTTAGAGCCTATAGTAGCTTTGTTTCCATTAGGTTTTGTGTTTGAATCTTGCCAAACTCAAAGTTTACAGGCTTATTTTTACTAAGCCTTAAGTGGTTGACTCGGCTAAGTCGTCGCAGGTTCACTCGAAATTTGTTCGGGTCGCCGGTTTTCAACGGGTTTGATTGGGTTTTAATCATAAATGGTCTAATTACAAACCCAGCCCGGTAGAGGCCCCGGGTCACCGGTCCAACTGGTCGAGCGGGATCTGATAACTATGATTAGAACAAATAAATAAAAAAAATTGTTTTGTGAAAAAAAGAATCTCGTTTTTATTTGTTTTGTGAAAAAAAAAAATGCACATACTTTTAGAAAATGCAATTATTACACTTTATATGTCATCCTTAATTTTTTGTTTCCAAATTTACCCCATGTCTCTATCCTACTTTTTAAATAAATGACTCCAATAAGAAAATAAAAAATGGTGTTACTGGAAAAAGCATAATATTTATGCATTGATTCTCTCAATACTCAACAATTTTTTATTATTCGATTACATGGCGTCCCGGTTACTATTGTATCAGATAGAGATCTGAGATTCACGTTAAGGTTCTGGAGGGCATTGAGTGCAGAGTTGGATACACAGTTAACCATGAGCTCGGTGCGTCACCCTCAAACAGATGGACAATCAAAAAGGACCATTCAGATTTTGGAAGATTTGTTGCGAGCTTGTGTTATGGACTTCAAGGGAAACTGGGACAAACATCTGAGTTTAGCAGAGTTTGCTTATAATAACAGTTACCAATCGAGTATAGGCATGGCACCTTTCGAAGCTCTTTATGGAAGACTTTGCAGATCTCCAATCTGTTGGGCAGAAGTGGGTGAAAGGTATGTGGTGCCAAAAAGGATATTCAAAGAAGCTGCAAAAAAGATTCCTATCATCATTGAACGCTTGAAAGCAGCACAAAGCAGACAAAAGAGTTAAAAGGACAAAAATGTACCAAATGTAAAGTTTGCAATTGGGGATTGGGTGTTTTTAAAAGCTTCTCCTCATAAGGGTGTAGTAAGATTTGGAAAGAGAAGTAAGTTAGCTCCTTGATTTGTGGGTCCTTTTCAGATTATTGAAGAATTAAGAGATGTAGTTTACAGATTGCAATTACCGCCAGATATGAAAGTCCACAATGTTTTCCATGTATCCATGTTTCGGAAACGACTCACAAAGCACACTCCAGTTATTGAGCTACAAGAAAATGAACTTCAGTCAGATTGTTCTTACGTAGAACAGCCGGTACAGATAGTTGATAGGCAGATTCGTGTTCATAGGAACAAAGAGATTCCTTAGGTAAAAGTTTTATGGAATCGTCATGGGATAGAAGAGGCTACTTGGGAATCAGAAGCGAACATGAGAGAGCAGTACCCTTATCTTTTCGAGGATTAAGTTATGTTTTAAATTTCGAGGACGAAATTTTTCGAAGTTGGTAGTATTGTAATGTCCCATAACTTTATTCCCCAATAATTAGCCTTTATTTTTCCTAAAACACTTTTATTTCTACAAAATACCAATTCCTTTCAAACCCAAACAAACCTTAAACCTTTTTTAAAAATTACCTTCATGTCCCAAAGATCTCTTCTTTTTTTTTTCTTTTTTTTTTTTAAAAAAAGCCTAAGTCTACATGTCTCCTGTTCAGCCGTGTGTGAGAGAGGAAGAGTGTGAGTGAGTTCGGGAGAGAGAGAGAAAACTGTCAGCGGTACACCTCACCGCCCTCTTCTCGCCGTCATCGGAGGCCAGCTAAGTTGCTATTTCCTTTGTTCTTCTTCTCTTTCCAATTTATTTTTCTGTTTTGATGTTTATACCCATTTTATGGGTTTATGAGAAGAATCTCATGTAGATTTTGGGGTTTATGTGTTGTAGTTGAATGTGGATGATTGGGAAATGTTAGTGGTGATATTTAGACTTAGATCCATGCTTGGGACCTGAAAAGTTGGCGTGTTTTTGAAAGTTTGAATCAAAAATGGGTTTATGTGGGTTTTATACCAAAAACTTTGTGATTCTTGAAAATGAACGGTTAGATCTTGTCATTTAAACTTGGTTTTTCGTATTTGAGGTCTCAAGGGTTTGGACCTAAGATCTAAGGGTTGGATTTGGGTTTGAATGAGGTTTGAAGGAAGTTTGGTGATGAACCCATGGATGTATCTCTTGATTTCTGCGTTTCTAGTATTTCTCTATCAATAACCAGGCCCTCCATCGATAGATGAGCTATCGATAGGTAGTCTTCACCTATCGATAGCTGAGGTAATTTTTGGGTTGTTTTACCCTTCTTTTCTGATATGTTTTGGTGTGTTTTAACCTTCTTTTGTGGGATCTTCTCGGGGTAATTTTTTTTAGATAATTTATAGTCCAAGACCATGCTTTGATGGGTGCTTGACAGTCTGTTATGGAAAGGGATTTTTTTATATGCACTGTATATTTGATTTCAGATCCAGATAGTCCCGAGGACTATCCTTACGCTCGTTGAGTACTGCATTAGAGGAGTGGACTTAAGAGAGAGAGAGAGAGAGTCTTGCATGTGTCTCGAGGTAGGATACAATAACCTCTATATCATCGATGATATAATTTGAGAAATGATTTATAGTGAAATCTGCTATTTGTCAAATATTTTCTGATTGTGAAACCTGATGCTTGGAATACATACTCTGTTTAAACATGTGGTGATGGATTGTTTATGAAATGAATTTGTGAATCGTATTTATGAAATGTGCTCATTTTATGATTTGAACGTACTTGAGCTACGATGAAACTGCTGATTTGAGATATTGATCTTAATGATTGATACTTGAAATGGTATGCTTTAAATGTGCTTGGATTACTTTGATATAATATTGATACGATGACTTATGAGATATTTCAAACCTTGGTCTAGGGTGGAGCCGATGGCATGACCCTACTAGCCCGCTAGAGCCTGATGGATTGACACAATCTAGCACTGGCCCGCTAGAGCCCGGTGGATTGACACAATCTAGCAAGTATCTAAAGCACTTCTAAAGTATTAAGGTTACGATATAGTAATATACTGAATTAAAAATCATGAAACCACACACCACTCTTGAGATGATGATTTACCATAAAATGTTGAAATGTTTTATTTAATATTCCTTGCATCAATATTATTGCTGTTATATGAGGTTGTATTCTTACTGAGCATTCCCAAAGCTCACGCGAGTTTTTATTTCGCAGATTTTTAGGACATTAGTAGTAGTTCAGCTAAAGGTAGGTTGGCTCCACAATTATTGGCAGGAATGGCCCTGCTTTGGATCTTATTGCATTTCTGTAGGACATGGGCAAGTAGAGACATTTACGATGTTATTAATTATAATAGTATATTTTATTCCTATTATGCCAAGGATGTTGGCAGTCAGATTTATATATAATAATGCACTTTAAATTTGGGACATTTGTATGTACTCTCATAACATTGCACTTTGGTATATTATGTTTTTCTTTTCTCCTGGAGTATGGATATATAAAATGAGCAGGTCAGGTTGTGGCTTCAAATTGACAAAGGTTGACCTACCCAGGATGGTCAATCTAGGGTCAGTTTGGGGCATTACAAGTGGAGTTCTATATGCATCAGCTATTAGTAGTATTCTGTACAAGACCAAACATTGCACACGCAGTGGGAGTTGTGAGTAGGTACATGAGTAATCCAGGAAAGCAGCATTGAGATGCGGTCAAGTGGATTCTGCAGTATATGAAAGGCTCTTCAGATGTTTCACTTTGTTTCACAAGGGCAGGCTTAAAGTTGCATGGTTATGTGGATGTAGATCTAGCCGGTGATGTTGATAGCAGAAAGGGTACTATGGGGTTTGTGTATACTGTGGGTGGTACAGCTGTGTGTTGGGCTTCAAAGTTGCAAAAGATTGTTGATCTCTCTACTGCAGAAGCTGAATATGTAGCTATGACTAAAGCTGGAAATGACATGGTTCGGTTACAGGGTCTCTTGGATGAATTGGATGAATTGGGTAAGAAGCATGAAAAGGGTATTTTACATAGTGATAGTCAAAGTGCCATTTTTCTTGCTAAGAATCTGGCGTTTCATTTCAGGACGAAGCACCAGGGCCGGCACTTCATGTTTGCAACATCAAAAAAATGTTTGAGGCCTCCAAAATTGAGGGGCCCCAAATTTTGTAGCCCATAACCCATTGGCCATTCCAATTAAAAAAAAAAAATCGCCCCTTACATTTTGTCGTTCAGTTTGCTCGCCAAGACGCCTACGCCAAGTTAGACTCTCTCTCTCTCTCAATCTCCCCTCAAATCTCCCTAGGGCAAAATCGCCCCTCACTGGCTCACTGCCCTCAGGCCTCAGCCCCCTCCGAATCCCTTATTGAACCTCAATTTGTTATTTTGAGGTAAATTTTTACCCTTAAATTTCTGGTTTTCCCTTTTTCTGATGTTAATAAAGCATAATATTTTAATGAATGATGATATGATCTTATAGCTGATGTTTTATGATCTTGAGGTTTATAAAATGCATCTAGTTTTCCCTTAATGATGAAAATGAAATAAAGCCCAAGATGATCAACATGAGAATGGGGTTATATTTATTATTTAGTTAACCTCCTCACGTTTCCATATTCTCCTCATGTTATTGAATCCACCTCTCCTTGCCATTATCTAGTTTTAATCTAATTAACCAACTGCGTGTAGGGATGTCAATGGGATGGGTTAAAATGGTAACCTGCCCCGCCCCGCCCCTATTGGGAAGGGTTTGGAAAATAGTTTTGAAAACCCTGTAGGGTTTGGGAAAAAAATTAAAAACCCTGTAGGGTATGGGACGGGAATGGGATATGATTTCTCCAATCCGCCCCGCCCCGAATATTTATGTATATATAATTATACTAAAATTGTTTCCATTTATTTACAGTATTTAGTGTTTTAAGATTTTTATCAATTCTATTTTTTTTTATTCTTTTCACCAAGTTAGTGTGTATAAATATATATTTTAACTACTAATACTTATAATCCAAGAAAAAAATAAAAATTTATTGAGATTATGGTTAGGATTCATTCAAAATAAAATAAAATTGAAGTTTAAAAAGTATTTTAATTATTTTTTCAAACCCGATGGGAAAACCCACCCCGCCCCATCCCGTTTTAAGTTGGGATTGGGACGGGTTTGGGAAATGATTTTTATTCACGGGACGGGATTGAGAAAGCAAAAACCCGTCCCGCCCTGCCTCGTTGACATCCCTAACTGCGTGAGGTTATATTTATGCAAATGAAATCAAGCTCGAGATTATCGGCCATAAACTTGTTAAGTTCTCCATATCTTACAAGTTAGTCAAGCATTGATTAGTATGCACAAGGGCCTCATTCTAGGAACTTGCTTGAGGCCACCCCCCCAGCCCTGCGAAGCACATACAGTTGAGATATCACTTTATTCGATCTCTTTTTGATGGTGGACAGATGATACTTGAGAAGTTTCATGGAACTGAAAATCCGAAAGATATGCTGACAAAAGGTGTTACTATTGATTCAGCTGTAGTTGGTCTTCAAGCTTAAGGACAGGTGGATGAGTTATTGATGTGGCAACTATGTTTGGAGGCACGTGGATTCGCTTTGGTGTTGTTGATTGGACTAGTCTCCAAGTGGGAGATTGTTGGGCTTTGAGGAGCCTAATTGTATATCCGATTCATGGCCCAATTATTAGAAGCTTGTTGGTATCTAGAATATTTTAGATAATGCTAGCTAAAGTTTTGAGATATTCTAGAAGTATGCTGGGATAGGTTATATCTAGATTTTGTAATGGTTTGCGATTATGAACCGATTTGGTTATATATATATATATATATATATATATATA